>JAVTVY010014420.1:0-60131 GCA_036873755.1 Hanleya hanleyi
GTAGTGCAGGAGAACATACAATATTTGGCCTACTCGTGTAATATAACCGTGCAGTGGCGCCTACATTAGGGCTAGGGTGTTTTCTCAGAATTTCTTTTCTCAAGGCTATGCCAATCTGGAAGTGTTTGCGAGTTTCTTGGTATGCGACACTTGCTTGTAGTATGCGGTTTTGTCGGATATTCCGTCAATCACTTTCCCCCTGCCCCATCTTTGTTTTTGCGACTTTTGCTAAAAAATCACGAGTTACGAGCTCAATAAGAATATCATAGCATTAGGCTTTGACCGTGACAATGAAACCCATGTACAAAGATCGGGAGCGTTGACCAGCTTTCGATTGAGGCATTAGAAGCAAAATAAACGCAAAAATAGCTGAAATTCGAGCCAAATTGTCAATAATTTTTCATTCCGACTTTTCCAAAAGATTGGGGGTGGGAGTACAAACTTCGAGATAAAAGGGACAAAACCAGAATAAAACGATATCATTCAATTTAGATCAGGGTACTGGTGTGATCCGTATTGAAAATTAATCACTTTGACATTCACATTAACAATAATGAGACATACAGGTCACTAATCGTAACATATATGCCCAATCAAGGGGAGGTAATTCTGTATAGGTCCAAATAGCATATATGCAAGGCCAATGCTATCATATCATGTAGTATACATAAAATCGAAACATTTCTGACTAAGATAAATGAACTTTACGATCCCGTTCCATATCAAGTCATTACAAGGTCCGAATAAGCGCTTTTAACGAGTGTAGTGCAGGAGAACATACAATATTTGGCTTACTCGCGTATTATAACCGTGCAGTGGCGCCTACATTAAGGGTGCATTCCACACCTAAATGATGTGCGGTTAAAATAGACATGGGTTCGTGTCTTCGGCCTCAAATATATGTAAAATCTTTAACCAAACCCCTGTGAAAGTATATATTTTCTGAATGGGCACACCCATGCCATTATTCCAGGAGGCAAGTGAGCTATTCAAATTGAAAAGGAAAGACGTGCAATCCTCCTTAACCCTTCTTCCACTTTTCTGAAAAACTCCATAAAATGTACGAAAATGTGCCAAATTCGACCCACCATCCAGAGAAAACAAATGAAATGATTTTCTTGTTAGACTTGTGAAAGTTTCTCCGTCCAACGGGCTTTTAAAAAGCGAAAAAAATCAGGGGGTCGACCTACTCGTTTTTTGTAAAATTTTATCGCCATAAGGGAATCATCATTTTCGTTCCCGAAAAAATGAGGATTTTGTCCTGCCAGATATTCAATTCCGGAAACCATTAACTCTGTAGTGGCGCGTAGATGTGATCAGCAAGCAATTGTTATATCCTCGTTTGAAGAAATGGTTACGTCCAGCAGGGTGATACTACAGATATCAGCTAGTAGAAAGGGAAGAATTACCATGCTGTCAAAAACAGGCGACCTTCCTTATTATGAAATTAGGGAGGGGCCATTTGTGCGAAACCGTGGCCTAGTGTGGAGTGCACCCTTAAGGCTAGGGTGTTTTCTCAGAATTTCTTTTCTCAAGGCTATGCCAATCTGGATGTGTTTGCGAGTTTCTTGGTATGCGACACTTGCTTGCAGAATGCGGTTATGTCGGATATTCTGTCAATCACTTTCCCCCTAACCCATCTTTGTTTTTGCGACTTTTGCTAAAAAATCACGAGTTTACGAGCTCAATAAGAATATCATAGCATTAGGCTTTGACCGTGACAATGAAACCCATGTACAAAGATCGGGAGCGTTGACCAGCTTTCGATTGAGGCATTAGAAGCAAAATAAACGCAAAAATAGCTGAAATTGGAGCCAAATTGTCAATAATTTTTCATTCCGACTTTTCCAAAAGATTGGGGGTGGGAGTACAAACTTCGAGATAAAAGGGACAAAACCAGAATAATACGATGTCATTCAATTTAGATCAGGGTACTGGTGTGATCCGTATTGAAAATTAATCACTTTGATATTCACATTAACAATAATGAGACATACAGGTCACTAATCGTAACATATATGCCCAATCAAGGGCAGGTAATTCTGTATAGGTCCAAATAGCATATATGCAAGGCCAATGCTATCATACCATGTAGTATACAAAAAATCGAAACATTTCTGACTAAGATAAATGAACTTTACGATCCCGTTCCATATCAAGTCATTACAAGATCCGAAAACGCGCTTTTAACGAGTGTAGTGCAGGAGAACATACAATATTTGGCCTACTCGTGTAATATAACCGTGCAGTGGCGCCTACATTAGGGCTAGGGTGTTTTCTCAGAATTTCTTTTCTCAAGGCTATGCCAATCTGGAAGTGTTTGCGAGTTTCTTGGTATGCGACACTTGCTTGTAGTATGCGGTTTTGTCGGATATTCCGTCAATCACTTTCCCCCTGCCCCATCTTTGTTTTTGCGACTTTTGCTAAAAAATCACGGGTTTACGAGCTCAATAAGAATATCATAGCATTAGGCTTTGACCGTGACAATGAAACCCATGTACAAAGATCGGGAGCGTTGACCAGCTTTCGATTGAGGCATTAGAAGGAAAATAAACGCAAAAATAGCTGAAATTCGAGCCAAATTGTCAATAATTTTTCATTCCGACTTTTCCAAAAGATTGGGGGTGGGAGTACAAACTTCGAGATAAAAGGGACAAAACCAGAATAAAACGATATCATTCAATTTAGATCAGGGTACTGGTGTGATCCGTATTGAAAATTAATCACTTTGACATTCACATTAACAATAATGAGACATACAGGTCACTAATCGTAACATATATGCCCAATCAAGGGGAGGTAATTCTGTATAGGTCCAAATAGCATATATGCAAGGCCAATGCTATCATATCATGTAGTATACATAAAATCGAAACATTTCTGACTAAGATAAATGAACTTTACGATCCCGTTCCATATCAAGTCATTACAAGGTCCGAATAAGCGCTTTTAACGAGTGTAGTGCAGGAGAACATACAATATTTGGCTTACTCGTGTATTATAACCGTGCAGTGGCGCCTACATTAAGGGTGCATTCCACACCTAAATGATGTGCGGTTAAAATAGACATGGGTTCGTGTCTTCGGCCTCAAATATATGTAAAATCTTTAACCAAACCCCTGTGAAAGTATATATTTTCTGAATGGGCACACCCATGCCATTATTCCAGGAGGCAAGTGAGCTATTCAAATTGAAAAGGAAAGACGTGCAATCCTCCTTAACCCTTCTTCCACTTTTCTGAAAAACTCCATAAAATGTACGAAAATGTGCCAAATTCGACCCACCATCCAGAGAAAACAAATGAAATGATTTTCTTGTTAGACTTGTGAAAGTTTCTCCGTCCAACGGGCTTTTAAAAAGCGAAAAAAATCAGGGGGTCGGCCTACTCGTTTTTTGCAAAATTTTATCGCCATAAGGGAATCATCATTTTCGTTCTCCGAAAAAGTGAGGATTTTGCCCTGCCAGATATTCAATTCCGGAAACCATTAACTCTGTAGTGGCGCGTAGATGTGATCAGCAAGCAATTGTTATATCCTCGTTTGAAGAAATGGTTACGTCCAGCAGGGTGATACTACAGATATCAGCTAGTAGAAAGGGAAGAATTACCATGCTGTCAAAAACAGGCGACCTTCCTTATTATGAAATTAGGGAGGGGCCATTTGTGCGAAACCGTGGCCTAGTGTGGAGTGCACCCTTAAGGCTAGGGTGTTTTCTCAGAATTTCTTTTCTCAAGGCTATGCCAATCTGGATGTGTTTGCGAGTTTCTTGGTATGCGACACTTGCTTGCAGAATGCGGTTATGTCGGATATTCTGTCAATCACTTTCCCCCTACCCCATCTTTGTTTTTGCGACTTTTGCTAAAAAATCACGAGTTTACGAGCTCAATAAGAATATCATAGCATTAGGCTTTGACCGTGACAATGAAACCCATGTACAAAGAACGGGAGCGTTGACCAGCTTTCGATTGAGGCATTAGAAGCAAAATAAACGCAAAAATAGCTGAAATTCGAGCCAAATTGTCAATAATTTTTCATTCCGACTTTTCCAAAAGATTGGGGGTGGGAGTACAAACTTCGAGATAAAAGGGACAAAACCAGAATAATACGATGTCATTCAATTTAGATCAGGGTACTGGTGTGATCCGTATTGAAAATTAATCACTTTGATATTCACATTAACAATAATGAGACATACAGGTCACTAATCGTAACATATATGCCCAATCAAGGGCAGGTAATTCTGTATAGGTCCAAATAGCATATATGCAAGGCCAATGCTATCATACCATGTAGTATACATAAAATCGAAACATTTCTGACTAAGATAAATGAACTTTACGATTCCGTTCCATATCAAGTCATTACAAGGTCCGAATAAGCGCTTTTAACGAGTGTAGTGCAGGAGAACATACAATATTTGGCCTACTCATGTATTATAACCGTGCAGTGGCGCCTACATTAGGGCTAAGGTGTTTCAGAATTTCTTTTCTCAAAGGCTATGCCAATCCTGGAAGTGTTTGCGAGGTTTGCTGTGGTATGCGACACTTGCTTGTAGTATGCGGTTTGTCGGATATTCCGTCAATCCTTTCCCCCTGCCCCATCTTTGTTTTTGCGACTTTTGCTAAAAAATCACGGGATTTGAAGCTCAATAAAGATATATCATAGCATTAGGCTTTGACCGTGACAATGAAACCCATGTACAAAGATCGGGAGCGTTGACCAGCTTTCGATTGAGGCATTAGAAGCAAAATAAACGCAAAAATAGCTGAAATTCGAGCCAAATTGTCAATAATTTTTCATTCCGACTTTTCCAAAAGATTGGGGGTGGGAGTACAAACTTCGAGATAAAAGGGACAAAACCAGAATAAAACGATATCATTCAATTTAGATCAGGGTACTGGTGTGATCCGTATTGAAAATTAATCACTTTGACATTCACATTAACAATAATGAGACATACAGGTCACTAATCGTAACATATATGCCCAATCAAGGGGAGGTAATTCTGTATAGGTCCAAATAGCATATATGCAAGGCCAATGCTATCATATCATGTAGTATACATAAAATCGAAACATTTTTGACTAAGATAAATGAACTTTACGATCCCGTTCCATATCAAGTCATTACAAGGTCCGAATAAGCGCTTTTAACGAGTGTAGTGCAGGAGAACATACAATATTTGGCCTACTCGTGTATTATAACCGTGCAGTGGCGCCTACATTAAGGGTGCATTCCACACCTAAATGATGTGCAGTTAAAATAGACATGGGTTCGTGTCTTCGGCCTCAAATATATGTAAAATCTTTAACCAAACCCCTGTGAAAGTATATATTTTCTGAATGGGCACACCCATGCCATTATTCCAGGAGGCAAGTGAGCTATTCAAATTGAAAAGGAAAGACGTGCAATCCTCCTTAACCCTTCTTCCACTTTTCTGAAAAACTCCATAAAATGTACGAAAATGTGCCAAATTCGACCCACCATCCAGAGAAAACAAATGAAATGATTTTCTTGTTAGACTTGTGAAAGTTTCTCCGTCCAACGGGCTTTTAAAAAGCGAAAAAAATCAGGGGGTCGACCTACTCGTTTTTTGTAAAATTTTATCGCCATAAGGGAATCATCATTTTCGTTCCCCGAAAAAATGAGGATTTTGTCCTGCCAGATATTCAATTCCGGAAACCATTAACTCTGTAGTGGCGCGTAGATGTGATCAGCAAGCAATTGTTATATCCTCGTTTGAAGAAATGGTTACGTCCAGCAGGGTGATACTACAGATATCAGCTAGTAGAAAGGGAAGAATTACCATGCTGTCAAAAACAGGCGACCTTCCTTATTATGAAATTAGGGAGGGGCCATTTGTGCGAAACCGTGGCCTAGTGTGGAGTGCACCCTTAAGGCTAGGGTGTTTTCTCAGAATTTCTTTTCTCAAGGCTATGCCAATCTGGATGTGTTTGCGAGTTTCTTGGTATGCGACACTTGCTTGCAGAATGCGGTTATGTCGGATATTCTGTCAATCACTTTCCCCCTACCCCATCTTTGTTTTTGCGACTTTTGCTAAAAAATCACGAGTTTACGAGCTCAATAAGAATATCATAGCATTAGGCTTTGACCGTGACAATGAAACCCATGTACAAAGATCGGGAGCGTTGACCAGCTTTCGATTGAGGCATTAGAAGCAAAATAAACGCAAAAATAGCTGAAATTCGAGCCAAATTGTCAATAATTTTTCATTCCGACTTTTCCAAAAGATTGGGGGTGGGAGTACAAACTTCGAGATAAAAGGGACAAAACCAGAATAATACGATGTCATTCAATTTAGATCAGGGTACTGGTGTGATCCGTATTGAAAATTAATCACTTTGATATTCACATTAACAATAATGAGACATACAGGTCACTAATCGTAACATATATGCCCAACAAGGGCAGGTAATTCTGTATAGGTCCAAATAGCATATATGCAAGGCCAATGCTATCATACCATGTAGTATACAAAAAATCGAAACATTTCTGACTAAGATAAATGAACTTTACGATCCCGTTCCATATCAAGTCATTACAAGATCCGAAAACGCGCTTTTAACGAGTGTAGTGCAGGAGAACATACAATATTTGGCCTACTCGTGTAATATAACCGTGCAGTGGCGCCTACATTAGGGCTAGGGTGTTTTCTCAGAATTTCTTTTCTCAAGGCTATGCCAATCTGGAAGTGTTTGCGAGTTTCTTGGTATGCGACACTTGCTTGTAGTATGCGGTTTTGTCGGATATCCCGTCAATCACTTTCCCCCTACCCCATCTTTGTTTTTGCGACTTTTGTTAAAAAATCACGAGTTTACGAGCTCAATAAGAATATCGTAACATAAGGCTTTGACCGTGACAATGAAACCCATGTACAAAGATCGGGAGCGTTGACCAGCTTTCGATTGAGGCATTAGAAGCAAAATAAACGTAAAAATAGCTGAAATTCAGGCAAATTGTCAATAATTTTTCATTCCGACTTTCCAAAAGATTGGGGTGGGAGTACAAACTTCGAGATAAAAGGGACAAAACCAGAATAATACGATGTCATTCAATTTAGATCAGGGTACTGGTGTGATCCGTATTGAAGATTAATCACTTTGACATTCACATTAACAATAATGAGACATACAGGTCACTAATCGTAACATATATGCCCAATCAAGAGGAGGTAATTCTGTATAGGTCCAAATAGCATATATGCAAGGCCAATGCTATCATATCATGTAGTATACATAAAATCGAAACATTTCTGACTAAGATAAATGAACTTTACGATCCCGTTCCATATCAAGTCATTACAAGGTCCGAATAAGCGCTTTTAACGAGTGTAGTGCAGGAGAACATACAATATTTGGCCTACTCGTGTATTATAACCGTGCAGTGGCGCCTACATTAAGGGTGCATTCCACACCTAAATGAAGTGCGGTTAAAATAGACATGGGTTCGTGTCTTCGGCCTCAAATATATGTAAAATCTTTAACCAAACCCCTGTGAAAGTATATATTTTCTGAATGGGCACACCCATGCCATTATTCCAGGAGGCAAGTGAGCTATTCAAATTGAAAAGGAAAGACGTGCAATCCTCCTTAACCCTTCTTCCACTTTTCTGAAAAACTCCATAAAATGTACGAAAATGTGCCAAATTCGACCCACCATCCAGAGAAAACAAATGAAATGATTTTCTTGTTAGACTTGTGAAAGTTTCTCCGTCCAACGGGCTTTTAAAAAGCGAAAAAAATCAGGGGGTCGACCTACTCGTTTTTTGTAAAATTTTATCGCCATAAGGGAATCATCATTTTCGTTCCCCGAAAAAGTGAGGATTTTGTCCTGCCAGATATTCAATTCCGGAAACCGTTAACTCTGTAGTGGCGCGTAGATGCGATAAGCAAGCAATTGTTATATCCTCGTTTGAAGAAATGGTTACGTCCAGCAGGGTGATACTACAGATATCAGCTAGTAGAAAGGGAAGAAGAATTACCATGCTGTCATAAACAGGCGACCTTCCTTATTATGAAATTAGGGAGGGACCATTTGTGCGAAACCGTGGCCTAGTGTGGAGTGCACCCTTAAGGCTAGGATGTTTTCTCAGAATTTCGTTTCTCAAGGCTATGCCAATCTGGAAGTGTTTGCGAGTTTCTGGTATGCGACACTTGCTTGTAGTATGCGGTTTTGTCGGATATTCCGTCAATCACTTTCCCCCTACCCCATCTTTGTTTTTGCGACTTTTGCTAAAAAATCACGAGTTTACGAGCTCAATAAGAATATCATAGCATTAGGTTTTGACCGTGACAATGAAACCCATGTACAAAGATCGGGAGCGTTGACCAGCTTTCGACTGAGGCATTAGAAGCAAAATAAACGCAAAAATAGCTGAAATTCGAGCCAAATTGTCAATAATTTTTCATTCCGACTTTTCCAAAAGATTGGGGGTGGGAGTACAAACTTCGAGATAAAAGGGACAAAACCAGAATAATACGATGTCATTCAATTTAGATCAGGGTACTGGTGTGATCCGTATTGAAAATTAATCACTTTGATATTCACATTAACAATAATGAGACATACAGGTCACTAATCGTAACATATATGCCCAATCAAGGGCAGGTAATTCTGTATAGGTCCAAATAGCATATATGCAAGGCCAATGCTATCATACCATGTAGTATACAAAAAATCGAAACATTTCTGACTAAGATAAATGAACTTTACGATCCCGTTCCATATCAAGTCATTACAAGATCCGAAAACGCGCTTTTAACGAGTGTAGTGCAGGAGAACATACAATATTTGGCCTACTCGTGTAATATAACCGTGCAGTGGCGCCTACATTAGGGCTAGGGTGTTTTCTCAGAATTTCTTTTCTCAAGGCTATGCCAATCTGGAAGTGTTTGCGAGTTTCTTGGTATGCGACACTTGCTTGTAGTATGCGGTTTTGTCGGATATTCCGTCAATCACTTTCCCCCTGCCCCATCTTTGTTTTTGCGACTTTTGCTAAAAAATCACGAGTTTACGAGCTCAATAAGAATATCATAGCATTAGGCTTTGACCGTGACAATGAAACCCATGTACAAAGATCGGGAGCGTTGACCAGCTTTCGATTGAGGCATTAGAAGCAAAATAAACGCAAAAATAGCTGAAATTCGAGCCAAATTGTCAATAATTTTTCATTCCGACTTTTCCAAAAGATTGGGGGTGGGAGTACAAACTTCGAGATAAAAGGGACAAAACCAGAATAAAACGATATCATTCAATTTAGATCAGGGTACTGGTGTGATCCGTATTGAAAATTAATCACTTTGACATTCACATTAACAATAATGAGACATACAGGTCACTAATCGTAACATATATGCCCAATCAAGGGGAGGTAATTCTGTATAGGTCCAAATAGCATATATGCAAGGCCAATGCTATCATATCATGTAGTATACATAAAATCGAAACATTTCTGACTAAGATAAATGAACTTTACGATCCCGTTCCATATCAAGTCATTACAAGGTCCGAATAAGCGCTTTTAACGAGTGTAGTGCAGGAGAACATACAATATTTGGCCTACTCGTGTATTATAACCGTGCAGTGGCGCCTACATTAAGGGTGCATTCCACACCTAAATGATGTGCGGTTAAAATAGACATGGGTTCGTGTCTTCGGCCTCAAATATATGTAAAATCTTTAACCAAACCCCTGTGAAAGTATATATTTTCTGAATGGGCACACCCATGCCATTATTCCAGGAGGCAAGTGAGCTATTCAAATTGAAAAGGAAAGACGTGCAATCCTCCTTAACCCTTCTTCCACTTTTCTGAAAAACTCCATAAAATGTACGAAAATGTGCCAAATTCGACCCACCATCCAGAGAAAACAAATGAAATGATTTTCTTGTTAGCCTTGTGAAAGTTTCTCCGTCCAACGGGCTTTTAAAAAGCGAAAAAAATCAGGGGGTCGACCTACTCGTTTTTTGCAAAATTTTATCGCCATAAGGGAATCATCATTTTCGTTCTCCGAAAAAGTGAGGATTTTGTCCTGCCAGATATTCAATTCCGGAAACCATTAACTCTGTAGTGGTGCGTAGATGCGATCAGCAAGCAATTGTTATATCCTCGTTTGAAGAAATGGTTACGTCCAGCAGGGTGATACTACAGATATCAGCTAGTAGAAAGGGAATAAGAATTACCATGCTGTCAAAAACAGGCGACCTTCCTTATTATGAAATTAGGGAGGGGCCATTTGTGCGAAACCGTGGCCTAGTGTGGAGTGCACCCTGGGGTGGGGGATTGGGTGCATGTAAATTGAGGATTTGTCCCCGAAAATATAAAAAGCGGCACACGGACTTTACCCTTAAAATAGGGGAAAACTCCTATCAACCTTGTCCAAAAGGGCTAATATCGGTCCCTGGCTTATCGGGGCCTGCTGAGAGAGGTAGGGTGGGGGAGTGGGTGCATGTAAATAATAGATTTTTCCCGAAAATATAAAAATGCGGAACACGGACTTTATCCCTACAATAAGGGAAAACTCCTATCAACCACGTCTAGTGGAGCTTATCAGAGCCTGCCGACAGAGGTAGAATTTGGCCTACTCGTGTATTTAGAATTGGCCCCGAAAATATAAAAAGTGGAACACGGACTTTACCCCTAAAATAGAGGAAACCCTTATCAACCAGGTCTAGAGGGTCATGTATAGACCGGAGAGAGAACAACAACAACAACAACAACACCAACAAGTGTTCATATAGTTTATTATCCCTCCCGTACATCATACCCACGATGGCGGAGCCGCGTTGGGTATGTTTACAATACAAGTAGGCTCTTGCCCAATCAGAAGCCGCCATTTGGCGCTGCATCTGTCATATTCGTTCTTGCCCGTTAGATGTATTCTCGGCTGCTCTTATCCAATCAAAAATACATGTACTCTGTTCATGTCCATGTATACATACTCTGGTCATGTCCATGTACATACACTCTGTCCATGTCGCTATATAGCTGAAATATTGCGGAATGCGACGTTACACCTTAATTATCTCCCTCTTCATGTACATGCACTCTATCCATGTACATGTTTCTTGTCCATGTCCATGTAGCCTGTCCATGTACATGTACCATCACCAATCTGAATTATACAAAATCTGTCCTGTATTGTACCATATTTATTCCCTATTATATCATATATGTTCTGTATTGTACCAAATCTGTGCTGTATTATACAGTATCTGTCCTGTATTATACCATATCTGTCCTGTATTACACAACATATGTTCTGTATTATGCAATATTTGCCCTCTATTATACCATATCTGTGCTGTATTATACCATATCTGGCCTGAATTATATCATATCTGTGCTGTATTATACAATATCTGTCCTGTGCTGTATTATACAGTATCTATCCTGTATTATACCAAATCTGTGCTGTATTATACCATATCTGTCCTGTATTGTACCATATATGTCCTGCATTATACAATATATGTTCTGTATTATACAATCGGATAGCGGTTGTCGTGAATAACAACAAGTTCAGCAACGTTCATACAGTTTATTATCCTCAATGTTACATCATACCCAAGCTGGGGGAGCCGCCCTGGGCATGTTTAGTACGTTCACAGCAAAACAAATTGAAATATCAACCACCATGTTTTATTATTTAACGCACAGTCACATTAGGTACAAGTGTTTACTGAGCTCAAGTCAACGATCAGCATGTAGACATATAGAGTATATACGGCATGTTATGGTATTCATCAGTGCACGGGTGACGCGTTCATCCGAGGGGGTTGATCAGTTTAGCCACGAAGAACGTAACATTGGTGACCCTCTCCACTGTCCACTTGGTGTTGGGGCGTTGTTGTTGGGCCCATTCCAAGGGATCCACGGTGTCCAGTTTCTCCAGCATCGTCTCTAGCGACGCCCGGTTAATGATGGTAAACGGTTGGTTAAATACCCGGATGTTACTGCTCGGGTAAAAGTATCGTCGGACTTGGTCTGTCTCCTTATGCTGCAGCACATAACCAAACGCCAAATTTAACTTGAAGGCCGTAGTTTGATCGTTGAAGATGGCTTCCACGTAGATGCGTAGACGGGCGAGGTCGGTCAGTCGGAAATTGTAGAATGCAGTGCCGGATCATGGGCCAATGGCGCCGATAGATGTCACTCACTGGCTGGTCTTCGTGTAACAGATCGCTAGGAATATTTATGGATTCGTCCGCGAAGTGTACTTTGCTCTCCACGCCGTACAAAATCTGGCCCAAGATCTTGTCATCGGAATTTGACTGTTGAATTAGGGCGACATCGTCATCGGCCCTCGTGCGATGGGTGGGAGTTCCCGCTGTCTCGATTCTGGTGCCTACGGGCTCCTCTACCTGCAAACGTGGCTGCGGAACAGGGTGCCGTGTGCGTTGGTGTCGCAGCAACTGACTGATCAGTTTGAAAAGCCTACCACATTCCTCGCATAGATGCTTGGGTGCCCCATGCACTGTCCGTTCGTGACACCGTAGACTGTCCAGGCGATTAAATATTTTCCCACACCTCGTACAGCTATACCGGGCGGTTCCGTCGTGCTTGGTAGCCTCATGGCGGCGCAAGTCGTGCGGACGAGTGAATGATTTCGAGCACGTAGTAAAAGTGAACATCTTGGTGGCTGACAGAGTGTCTGATGAAACGGCCAGGCCGCTTCCCTTTTATAGCACGCTAGCTGGTGATCTATTTTTAGTACACTCAGTTCAAGTACCTCCAAGTCGAGGACCGTGATGTACTGGTGTACGTCTGAGCCGCATTGCGCGCGCGAGTGCGTGTATGCGTGGGCAGTGGATTTTACATCCGGGACCTTGTCAACATCCGGGTTTCCCAGTGGGTTTTTCTCGTCGTTCCTCCGTCTTCCATCCGGGTACTGTGGTTTTACATCCGGTTTCCCATCTTACATCCGGGTTTTTCCATGTTTACTGTCACGTGGCCGGAACCGAAAGTTGTCACAAGACAGGTGGCGCCCCCTGTCGGAAGTAGTAGGTCAGTATTGTAGATGTATTGATAATAAGAAGTTTGAGTATCTATGATGACCCATATTGAACGGAAGTGACCTTTGACCCATGCGCACCATTATTATCCGGTATTCTGCAAGAGCATTTGGACACCTGTTGACCTCAATAATTTGCATATGACCTCTGTGAGGTCACTTCCGCTTCCATTCACGTGACCGGAACCGACCTTTGGCCCCTGCGCACAATTTTTATCCGGTATGTTTTGTCAGCGCGCACAGGGGCCAAATTATTGAGGTCAACAGGTGTCCAAATGCTCTTGCAGAATACCGGATAATAATGGTGCGCATGGGTCAAAGGTCACTTCCGTTCAATATGGGTCATCATAGATACTCAAACTTCTTATTATCAATACATCTACAATACTGACCTACTACTTCGGACAGGGGCGCCACCTGTCTTGTGACAACTTTCGGTTCCGGCCACGTCACAGTAAACATGGAAAAACCCGGATGTAAGATGGGGAACCGGATGTAAAACCACAGTACCCGGATGGAAGACGGAGGAACGACGGGAAAAACCCACTGGGAAACCCGGATGTTGAAAAGGTCCCGGATGTAAAATCCACTGCTCACGCATACACGCACTCGCGCGCGCAATGCGGCTCAGTCGTACACCAGTACATCTCTGTCCTCGACTTGGGGGTAGTTGAACTGAGTGTGCTAAAAATAGATCACCAGCTAGCGTGCTATAAAAGGGAAGCGGCCTGGCCGTTTCATCAGACACTCTGTCAACCACCAAGATGTTCACTTGTACTACGTGCTTGAAATCATTCACTCGTCTGCACGACTTGCGCCGCCATGAGGCTACCAAGCACAACAGAACCGCTCGGTATCGCTGTACGATATGTACACTGTCGTTTCAGCGCCCAGATCATTTACAGCACCATGAACGTTCAATTCATGGGCCACCCAAGCGTCCATGCGAAAAATGTGGTCGGCTTTTCAAACTGACCAGTCAGTTGCTGCGACACCAACGCACACGACACCCTGTTCCGCAGCCACGTTTGCAGGTAGAGGAGCATGCAGGCACCAGTATCGCGACAGCGGGAACTCCCACCCATCGCACGAGGACCGATGATGATGATGTCGCCCTAATTCAACAGTCAAATTCCGACTACAAGACCTTGGGCCAGATTTTGTACGACGTGGAGGGCAAAGTACACTTCGCGAACGAACCCATAAATGTTCCTAGCGATCTGTTACACGAAGACCATCCAGTGAGCGACATCTATCGGCGCCATTGGCTCATGATCCGGCACTGTTTCCACCGTCATCGCCCTATTCAAGATATCTACAATTTCCGACTGACCAACCTCGCCCGTCTACGCAGCTACGTGGAAGCCATCTTCAACGATCAAACTACGACCTTCAAGTTGAATCTGGCGTTTGGTTATGTGCTGCAGCATAAGGAGGCGGACCAAGTCCGATACTTTTACAAGAGCAGTAACATCCGGGTGTTTGACCAACCATTTACCATCATTAACCGGGCGTCGCTAGAGACGATGCTGGAGAAACTGGACACCGTGGATCCCTTGGAATGGGCTCAACAACAACGCCCCAACACACAATGGATCGTAGAGAGGGTGACAAATGTCACGTTTTTCGTTACCAAGCTGAACGACCACCTCCATCGGTTGAATGCTTCACCCATGCACTGATGAATACCATAACATGCCGTGCATACTCTATATGTCTACATGCTGATCGTTGACGGCGTCAACGCCAGGTGGTGGTGGTGGTGGTGGTGTGAGGATAATAAAACGTGTATTACGCAATGTGCCTGTTGTTGTTGATGTCTCTTGGTTGTGTTTATATTGAATGGGTCTGAGCATATTGATGCGATGAGAGAAAGTTTTCGGAGAGAACGTAATTCGACATTGTGCACGGTTGGACTCAAACACAAACACACACACGCGCGCAATGCGGCTCAGACGTACACCAGTACATCAGGGTCCTCGACTTGGAGGTACTTGAACGGAGTCTACTAAAAATAGATCACCAGCTAGCGTGCTATAAAAGGGAAGTGGCCTGGCCGTTTCATCAGACACTCTGTCAGCCACCAAGATGTTCACTTGTACTACGTGCTCGAAATCATTCACTCGTCCGCACGACTTGCGCCGCCATGAGGCTACCAAGCACGACGGAACCGCCCGGTATAGCTGTACGAGGTGTGGGAAAATATTTAATCGCCTGCACAGTCTACGGTGTCACGAACGGACAGTGCATGGGGCACCCAAGCATCTATGTGAAGAATGTGGTAGACTTTTCAAACTGATCAGACAGTTGCTGCGACACCAACGCACACGGCACCCTGTTCCGCAGCCACGTTTGCAGGTAGAGGAGCCCGTAGGCACCAGCGGGAACTCCCACCCATCGCACGAGGGCCGATGACGATGCCGCCCTAATTCAACAGTCAAATTCCGACGACAAGATCTTGGGCCAGATTTTGTACGGCGTGGAGAGCAAAGTACACTTCGCGGACGAATCCATAAATATTCCTAGCGATCTGTTACACGAAGACCAGCCAGTGAGTGACATCTATCGGCGCCATTGGCCCATGATCCGGCACTGCATTCTACAATTTCCGACTGACCGACCTCGCCCGTCTACGCATCTACGTGGAAGCCATCTTCAACGATCAAACTACGGCCTTCAAGTTAAATTTGGCGTTTGGTTATGTGCTGCAGCATAAGGAGACAGACCAAGTCCGACGATACTTTTACCCGAGCAGTAACATCCGGGTATTTAACCAACCGTTTACCATCATTAACCGGGCGTCGCTAGAGACGATGCTGGAGAAACTGGACACCGTGGATCCCTTGGAATGGGCCCAACAACAACGCCCCAACACCAAGTGGACAGTGGAGAGGGTCACCAATGTTACGTTCTTCGTGGCTAAACTGATCAACCCCCTCGGATGAACGCGTCACCCGTGCACTGATGAATACCATAACATGCCGTATATACTCTATATGTCTACATGCTGATCGTTGACTTGAGCTCAGTAAACACTTGTACCTAATGTGACTGTGCGTTAAATAATAAAACATGGTGTTTGATATTTCAATTTGTTTTGCTGTGAACATACTAAACATGCCCAGGGCGGCTCTCCCAGCTTGGGTATGATGTAACATTGAGGATAATAAACTGTATGAACGTTGCTGAACTTGTTGTTATTCACGACAACCGCTATCCGATTGTATAATACAGAACATATATTGTATAATACAGGACATATATGGTACAATATAGGACAGATATGGTATAATACAGCACAGATTTGGTATAATACAGGACAGATACTGTTTAATACAGCACAGATTTGGTATAATACAGAACATATATTGTATAATTCAGGACAAATATGGTACAATACAGGACAGATTTGGTATAATACAGGACAGATATTGTATAGCACAGGACAGATATTGTATAATACAGCACAGATATGATATAATTCAGGACAGATATGGTATAATACAGCACAGATATGGTATAATAGAGGGCAAATATTGCATAATACAGAACATATGTTGTGTAATACAGGACATCTACACAGATTTGGTATAATACAGGACAGATACTGTACAATACAGCACAGATTTGGTACAATACAGAACATATATGATATAATAGAGAACAAATATGGTACAATACAGGACAGATTTTGTATAATTCAGATTGGTGATGGTACATGTACATGGACAGGCTACATGGACATGGACAAGAAACATGTACATGGATAGAGTGCATGTACATGAAGAGGGAGATAATTAAGGTTTAACGTCGCATTCCGCAATGTTTCAGCTATATAGCGACATGGACAGAGTGTATGTACATGGACATGAACAGAGTATGTATACATGGACAGGAACAGAGTACATGTTTTTTTTGATTCGATAAGAGCAGCCGAGAATACATCTAACGGGCAAGAACGAATATGACAGATGTAGCGCCAAATGGCGGCTTCTGATTGGACAAGAGCCTACTTGTATTGTAAACATACCCAACGCGGCTCCTCCATCGTGGGTATGATGTACGGGAGAGGATAATAAACTATATGAACATGTGTTGGTGTTGTTGTTGTTGTTCTCTCTCCGGTCTATACATGACCCTCTAGACCTGGTTGATAGGGGTTTCCCCTACTTTAGGGGTAAAGTCCGTGTTCCGCTTTTTATGAAAACAAGCCAGTCTGACCCACGAGAGCTTCACACTGATACCCCACACGGTCCATTCGGACCACTATCCGTATGGAAGACAGAGGAACGACGGGGAAAACCCACTGGCCAACTGCGCATGCGCCGATTGGCGCGATCTCCAATGAAAACAAGCTGAGTAGCTAGCAGGTCCCCCGCCAAAAAGCTTGTCTGGAAATGGGCTTCTCACACACACGGGATATAATCACCATATATATTTTGTGCGATGATAAATTGTTGATAGGAGTATGGTGTTGTTGATGTGAAGGAGATATAATTGTGAAGGACAATGTTGCAAATTGTCTTTGGAAGAAAGGGGATAGGGTGATCGAGAAAGATCATCCGGTGGCATAGTTGTGTCGAAAAATGAGTGACTTTCTTCTGAGATCCCAGCCATCTGCTAAGTTTGAAGTTAATCGGTTGAATTGTTCTTGAGATATCGTGTTCACAAGATGGTTGGGATGGAAGGACGGTATGAGGGACGGAAGGACATTATGAGGGATGGAAGGACGGATTGGTAGCTAGAGATGTAAAGTCATCCTCCATATTTGAAGTTGATCGGCTGAATTGTTCTCGAGATATCGCGTTCACAACATAGTTGGGATGGATGGAATCTAAGATGGATGACGGCGGCCATCTTGGTTAACGCAGTTTGGTGAAAATCAATTCCAGTCATCTTCTTATTGATGTGAAGTCACTTCCCAGATTTGAAGTCGATCGGTTGAATTGTTCTCGAGATATCGTGTTCATAACATTTTGGAGATGGATGGAATCTAAGATGGCTGACGGCGGCCATCTTGGTTAACGCAGTTTGGTGAAAAACAATCCCAGCCATCTTCTCACTGGTGTCAAGTCACCCCCCAAGTTTGAAGTCAATCGGTTGAACTGTTCTCGAGATATCGCGTTCACAATATTTTTGGGATGGTTGGAATCTAAGATGGCTGACGGCGGCCATCTTGGATAACGCAGTTTGGTGAAAAACAATCCCAGCCATCTTCTCACTGATGTCAAGTCACCTCCCAAGTTTGAAGTCAATCGGGTGAACTGTTCTCGAGACATCGCGCTCACAACATTTTTGGGTTGGTTGGAATCTAAGAAGGCCGACGGCGGCCATCTTGGATAACGCAGTTTGGTGAAAAACAATCCCAGCCATCTTCTCACTGATGTCAAGTCACCCCTCAAGTTTGAAGTTGATGAGTTAATTTGTTCTCGAGATATCGCGTTCACAACATGGTTGGGACGGACGGACGGAAGGACGGACGGATTTTTCCAGATTTTTTACAAAGATCCACGGACGGACAGACGGACGGACGGGTAGCATTTCCAAGTCCCCCTCCCACTTACGTGGCGGGGGACAAAAAGCCAGTCTGACCCACGAGAGCTTCACACTGATACTCCACACGACGCATTCGGACCAATAGTGGTCCATCTCTACACCAAATACCTTCCTTCACTGCCCCAAAATGCCCACTTTGGCTACAACTCGTACTGATGACGTCACCGATGACGTGACAGATGGCGTGAGCATCCCTTAAATCGGGATGTACACCCCGAGAACTACAAAATGACACCTCCCACGACGAATTCGGACCAAGGATGGTCCCTCTCTACCCCAAATACCTTCCTTCACTGCCCCAAAATGCCAACTTTGGCTACTACTCGTACTGATGGCGTCACCGATGACGTCACAGATGACGCGGACATCCCTCAAATCGGGATTTATACCCGAGAGCAACAAAATGACACCCCACGACGTATTCGGACCAAGGATGGTCCCTCTACCCGAAACACACCTCCACACACCCCCTTGGTGATGGTACATGTACATGGACAGGCTACATGGACATGGACAAGAAACATGTACATGGATAGAGTGCATGTACATGAAGAGAGAGAATTAAGATTTAACGTCGCATTCCGCAATACTTCAGCTATATAGCGACATGGACAGAGTGTATGTACATGGACATGAACAGAGTATGTATACATGGACATGAACAGAGTACATGTATTTTTGATTGGATAAGAGCAGCCGAGAATACATCTAACGGGCAAGAACGAATATGACAGATGCAGCGCCAAATGGCGGCTTCTGATTGGGCAAGAGCCTACTTGTATTGTAAACATACCCAACGCGGCTCCTCCATCGTGGGTATGATGTACGGGAGGGATAATAAACTATATGAACACTTGTTGGTGTTGTTGTTGTTGTTGTTCTCTCTCCGGTCTATACATGACCCTCTAGACCTGGTTGATAAAGGTTTCCCCTATTTTAGGGGTAAAGTCCGTGTTCCACTTTTTATATTTTCGGGGCGAATTCTAAATTTACATACACCCACTCCCCCACTCTACCTCTGTCGGCAGGCTCTGGTTTAACGTCGAGTCTGACGTGGTTGATAGGAGTTTTCCCTTATTGTAGGGATAAAGTCCGTGTTCCGCTTTTTCATATTTTCGGGACAAATCCATTATTTATATGCACCCACTCCCCCGAATTCTAAATTTACATACACCCACTCCCCCACTCTACCTCTGTCGGCAGGCTCTGATTTAACGTCACGTCTGACGTGGTTGATAGGAGTTTTCCCTTATTGTAGGGATAAAGTCCGTGTTCCGCTTTTTCATATTTTCGGGACAAATCCATTATTTATATGCACCCACTCCCCCACCCTACCTCTCTCAGCAGGCCCCGATAAGCCAAGGATCGATATTAGCCCTTTTGGACAAGGTTGATAGGGGTTTTCCCCTATTGTAGGGGTAAAGTCCGTGTTCCGCTTTTTATATTTTCGGGACAAATCCTCAATTTACATGCACCCACTCCCCCATCCTACCTCTGTCGGCAGGCTCTGATAAGCCCCACTAGACGTGGTTGATAGGAGTTTCCCCCTATTTTAGGGGTAAAGTCCGTGTTCCGCTTTTTTATATTTTCGGGACAAATCCTCAATTTACATGCACCCACTCCCCCACCCTACCTCTCTCAACAGGCCCCGATAAGCCCGGGGGGCCGATATTCGAACTTTTGGACAAGGTAGATAGGTGTTTTCCCCTATTGTAGGGGTAAAGTCCGTGTTCCGCTTTTTATATTTTCGGGACAACTCCTCAATTTACATGCACCCACTCCCCCATCCTACTTCTGTCGGCAGGCTCCGATAAGCCCCACTAGACGTGGTTGATAGGAGTTTTCCCCTATTTTAGGGGTAAAGTCCGTGTTCCGCTTTTTATATTTTCGGGGACAAATCCTCAATTTACATGCACCCAATCCCCCACCCTATCTCTCTCAGCAGGCCCCGATAAGCCCGGGGGACCGATATTCAACCTTTTGGATAGGGTTCATAGGAGTTTTCCCCCATTGTAGGTGCAAAGTCCGTGTTCCGCTTTTTATATTTTCGGGGACAAATCCTCAATTTACATGCACCCACTCCCCATCCTACCTCTGTCGGCCGGCTCTGATAAGCCCCACTAGACGTGGTTGATAGGAGTTTTCCCCTATTTTAGGGGTAAAGTCCGTGTTCCGCACTTTATATTTTCGGGACAAATCCTAAATTTACATACACCCACTCCAGGCAGAACCCGATAAGCCCGGGTACCGATATTAGCCCTTTGGGATAGGGTTGATAGGGGTTTTCCTCTATTGTAGGGGTAAAGTCCGTGTTCCGCTTTTTATATTTTCGAGACAAATCCTCATTTTACATACACCCACCCATGACTTGCAAAATCCTTCCGTAGGGACCCCAAGTCCCCGACTCAAATGAATGGACGGCATACAAGTCCGTACATGCACTCCTAATCACGTGACCGCCGCATGATGGAAAAAACCCAGATACAAGTCTGTACATGCATTCCATATGGTCCTGGAGGAGCGCTTCACTTTGACACCTCACTCGACCCAATCGGTCCATGCAGCGTATTTGAAGTCTGGGGACTAATTTCTGTCCGCGGAGGCAGACCGCATCACCGCCAGACCACATCACTGCGGAGGAATACATGCCCATGCACTTGACCATCACATGACCTCCACATGAGACGGCGTCCTTTTTGAGACGGCGCACTCTTTTGCCGGTTTTCGCCCGTACTATAATGCACTTGACCTCGACGCCAGATTCTTACGCCAGGTCAATGTGAGGGCTTTTGCATGCTGTATACTACTCAGGTAACCTTTAGAGTGACACTCTAGTGAATAAATTTATGACAGATACATAGTACCATATGATAATTATATGTGAGAAACAAAACATCAAAACTTTGATCGGAAGGGCTGGCAGACGACACTGTTTTTAACCGACAGCGGGTCATGGTGTTTGATGTAATATGACCGATGTAGTCGTGTGTATGGAGTGGGTCTGCAAAGCTATCTCCTAACAAAGCCAGTGAATGCATAATATAATTTAATCATGATTGAGAGGTTGATCAGCTTGCTTGAATGCACTGAGTGTTTTATGATTTCGCGTGATCATGGTTATGACAAGAAGCAATATTTTGGGGAGTGGGTCGGAACTGACACTGGGTCGGAACTGGCGACGTCACTGTACTTCACCCCGACACATTATCCGGACACCTGGTCAACCGGTCCTTGATATATCCTCTTCATGCTGATCACCAACAAGTTCCATGCACATGCTCATACACATTTATCGCGATTTATTTCTCAAAACTATTCTTCTCTCATTGACAAAAATATTTTCGTATATAGGCCTACCCGTAAAGTAATGACTAGATAATTCAGAAACTCGCAACCGAAGAAAACACCCACCAGCTCCTGTGCTGTAACGTTTAGAAATGAAATAAATTATATTATTATACCTCATGTAAATTCGTAATGTTTTCATTGGTTGACAGCCTGCCACGTGTCATTCTACAAATCGTGATGTTCAGTGATGATGCAGTCATATCTTGTCTTACCGTTGAATAAATGTCATGTTCCACGGCAGAGCGTTGAACATGACAAATTGTTCCACGGCGACATCTGCTGGACCAAGAGTTGCCTTCCATAGTGCGCGCCAACATACTCCCCGAAACGAAGATACATGTATATCTTCGTCGATCTGATGTGTGTACGTCGGCCCGTTGGGGATAAAAGTTAGTGAATGTGATTTGGTAATTGTCTGAAATAAATTTGGCATCTTTTGAAAAGGTACGTAAGATCACCGAGAACGTTACTCATCCAAATTATACGATTGAGTCGACGAACAAGCCGAAAACGAACAGTCGATTTTGACACGGCGTTTTGAAATCAACAACGGTCGCGCAGTGTTGAACACGATATGCTTATTTCATCGTACCATCCTCATTCACATGATTATAAAGTCCCCATTTTATTCAAATAGGACATTCGGTATAATAAAACGACAAGTTTGTACACCACTTGTCTCGAGCTGACAAATCGTGATGTCCCACTCTATAACATGCAATAATTGTATAATAATGAACAAGAAGTTACCCGTCTCATGATCTCTTATGACACACGAAAGTCATCCAGTGAATACCGGTTCGGAATGACCAGCAGTCCAGAAAACAGGCAAGATTCGCCATATAAATTATGGATTATGCAGCAAGCTTACATGTTACTGACCATATCAGCGGCATGAGCCTTCACTGCCCGAGAAGTGATGTGTACATGTTCAAATCTGAACTCTTCTGTAAAATGTGAACAATTGTTGAAATAATTCACTATAAATGTTATCGAAATTGACAATGTCCCCATTTTTAACATAGCTCATTAAATCTGCTAACAATTTCCCCGTAATAAGTATTGTAGGCCTACACGTTTTACGCGTCAAGTGTTCGATAAGTGTTACGGATATTCAAATCTGAACAACTTGTATTCAAATGTGAACAAATATGAACACTGTGTTACCGTTTACACTCCTGGTGTTCAAAACTTGAACGCGTAAAGTATGCACACGTCATCTTTGGGTACCGTTTTCACACCGGACGCGTTCAGCGACGTGGGCGAATTCGCGTTGCGAATTTCGTCGCGCCTCCAAAGCGCGCTTATCACACCAGATTTGGGCGGCAAACACAACTGTATTATTACGATGGTCAAACAAAATGTGGACGGCGTCGAGGAAGAATTTCTGCTTCTTCTCCTTAACAGACGAAAAAAAGACACTGTGATTGGTCAGTATCGAAATCGCCGTGGTGGCTGAGGCGAGCGGCGCGATTGAAAATGAGAATTGGACCTCGGCATTCTCTTCGCCCGCCTTCACCGCTTTGCCGCGTCTCGCGCAGCGTGCAAGCCACACTCACCAACGATTGCTCCATTTCGTAGGTGATTTTTTCGCGTCGCCCGCGCCGCTTCAGTCTCCGTCTCTGAAGCCCAACTCACACTACGAACATTTTGTTGTATTAGAACAGAACAGTTTTTTCGTGTTTTTGTTTGTGATAACCTCACACTGCGAACAGTCTTGACCGTCAGTCGTCGCGATCAAGCAGCGAGGCCATTTTGTTGTGTCATATGAGGGCGGCTTCGTCACATGACCGACAGCTGCCAGTTGATTGGATAACTGTTGGTAAATGCTCGGACACATGTTCGCGATCACCACACACTGAAGACAAAAACTTGTTTCAGGGCAAAACATGTTCGCAATATCAAACAAGTTTGATCTCACGAACATTTGTTTTGAACAGATGTTTTCTGTTTCTGGGCACCTCACACTGCAAACAAAACATGTTCTGAACAGTGTTTTTGTTCTAATACAACAATATGTTCGTAGTGTGAGTTAGGCTTTAGTGTTCAGATTTGCGCATGTGGCTTCCGCTTTTCTGACATTGAATTGCGGTATGGATCTATTCTGGTGTTCAGGTTGACGTGAAAGTTACAAGTATAAGCAAAGACAATACCCACGAGATGATCCAGCAAGTCGCAAAAAGAACAGCCCCTGTTCCATGAGTTACTTCTCATGTCTCAACAAAATACAAAACAGCCATTGCGCTGTAACATTTAGAAATGAATTAAGTATTTATATTGTGATTCGCCATAACCTATCAATCACAACTGGACACATATACTCGTAAGTTACACATTCGGCTTCATTCGGCTTTATATTGTCACAATGTGATGGAGATTTATGTGCAGAAAAACGTTGTCTCTGGCTGTGGTATCCTCCATCTATATCACCAGTTCTCTCGGTAGGCCCCTATAGCCCCCCCCCCCCCCTCGCCCTCCGCGCTATAGACAGCTAGGCACTGCAGAACACCCTTTTCTTCGTTATTTAGGGCCTTCACCAGAGTTCAAGTAATTCTAATCAGAGATAAGCATATTCCGATTGTACTGGACAAGCCGATAAACGGAGAAAGCCATTCAGTGATCAAAACTTTCATCCAGAATTATTGAGAGAGAATGTTCCCAAGAAATCGCATTCATCTTGTCACATATGTTAAAATGTGATAGTATGCACAGTTTCCCCACATAAATATATGGCCAAACCGGAATCTGAATATGTTACCAAACCGTACACGAGAAATACACGCGGCTTGACCAAACCGTACACATCCTATTTCGAAGAAGCATTTTCAACAGGGTCGATCACGATAAATATCGAATGGAGATGTGTTATCTCGGTGTCAAATGAAAGAAGGACTTACAAGGGTACGAGATACCAGTGCATTGCCCGGACAAGAAGCGAAAGGACATCAAATTTCGGCTTGGAAAACAAGGAAGTGTGATTTTTAGCAAAAACGTGGACCATTTTGGTCAAAATAATGTTAACGGATGAAGTTGCCAGAAATGCAAAATTTACTTTCAGGTAAGCCAAACATTGAACGTGAACCGGCAAAACAGCTGTCTGATGTGACCTCGATCTCAAACCCGAAGTGTTACCAAACATTTCGCACCGGTAGGGAATCAAAACAGTGATAATAGCATGGTACAATCTCTCGTAAAAGGTAAAACATCCGTGCATGTACGTTTCCGTAACATCGGTATACAGAAAAATAGCGTCCTGAGGCGAATTACCCGTGTGAGGACGATATTTCGATCGTAGCGCCATCTATACCCTCTGGACACAAGAAAGACAAATCTGACGGAGAATCCCAACTCTTAATAGCGATGCCCTTCAGTTATTTCAATGTTAACCCTATCTGGCCTGGGCGATTTGGGGTGTATCGCAGCCTGAAGGGGGGGGGGGGGGCTATCGCTAAGGCTAGAGGGCTGAAACTTACCACACTATATCTTTGGGTCAAGCTCTACCAGAAAATGTAAAAAAATCCAAGATGGCCGCCATGATGACGTCACTGTGACGTCATTTTCAAAAAGAGCATTTTTGGACGATTTTCGGTCAAAATCGTCGATTTTTTTATTTTTGTTTTTTCTTCGCAAAAACTCCATGATAAATTAGTAAATAATAATCTGATATGAAATAAAATAGGTTTTACCCACTTTTCCCTACAGAAAAGCTAATTTTTCGAAGAAATATGACGAAAACATTACTTTTCAGGTACCTCACATGACCGCCATTTTGAATTTACCCATGATCCTCTGCCATGCAAATAGGCTCAAAATGACCCCAATATGATAATCTAAAAAGTCACGGAGTTTCAGCTCTCAATTTTTTGTCATTCCGGAGATAGGAGCAGAAAAACCAACGGGGGGGGGGGCGGAAAGTGCCTCACCTCCCCCCCCCCCACAGGCCAGGTAGGGTTAATTCATCTCTGGGAAGGCATGTTTGAGGTATGGTATTGGGATGGTCATTTTTTTTCTTGTGGGGTGTGGGTACTTCTTTTCTCTGTCTCACAGTGTAGAAGACGATGGCCATTGGGTGACTTTCGGTGAAAAGTTCTGACTGCGCATGCGTGGTCACAGGCAGATCGGTAGGTGGACGTTTTGGGTCGTTGTGGAATATCCGTGGCCCGAATGAGTCGTGTGGGGTGTCATAGTGAAGCACTCGTGGGGGGAGCATTCGACTGGATGGGTGGGTCGTGAAAGTGAGGATATGGCGCGCATGCGCAGACAGGGAATTGCGGGAAAAGAACATTGGAATGGACGTTTGTGGGCAGAGATGGTCCAATATTGGTTCGAATGGGTCGTGTGGGTATCCATGTGAAGCGCTCCGTGAGAACGATTATGTCATGGGTGGGCACATGTAAAATTAGGATTTGTCTTGAAAATATAAAATCCGGAAACACGGACTTTACTATTAAAATATGGAAAACCCCTATCCCAGCGGATCGTGGCCTGCCGAAAGGTGCAGGGTGGGGGATAGAGGGCGCATGTACAAATTTTCATAGAAAAACCGAAAAACGGACTTTACACCTGGCGAGTCGTAGAACTGGGAATTTTGTTGTTGTTAAGATTGTGTAGTCTCTCAATTTCGGAAAAAATCAAATCAAGGGAAGTAATTCAGTTGACTCTTAGAAGTAGAAAAAGCAGAAAACCCAGTATATTTGCCCTATGACCTTTGTGGAGAGTTTTATAGTAACGCCTAACGCCCTAACTTAACGCCTTGATGCCTTAGCGCCCTATCTTAACGCCTTATTCTAACGCCTTGACCCTATCTGGCCTAGGGGCCATTATGGCCCCTCACCCCCTACCAAACTTTCTCCCCTATCTCAGGAACGACGAAAAAATGAAAGCTGACCCTCCGTGACTTTTGAGTTTATCATACTGGGGTCATTTTGAGCCTATTTGCATAACCCCACGAGTAGAGGATCATAAGCAAATTCAAGATGGCGGCCATGTGGGAACCAGAAAAGGGAATTTTTCTTCAAAACTCCTGCTTTTCTTCAAGGAAAATTGGGTAAAATCTATTTCCTTGCACATCAGACTATTATTTAATAATTTATCATGCGGTTTTTGCAAAGAAAACACATAAATTAAAAATTAAAAAAATCTGACAAAAATGGACCAAAAATGCCCGATTTGAAGATGACGTCACTGTGACGTCATCAAAGCGGCTTACATTTTCTGGTAGAGTCTGGTGCAAGGGTATAGTGTGGTAAGTTGCAACCCAATAGCTCAAGGGGTAAGAAAAATATTTCGTTATTTATTTCGGCCCCCAGGCCTGGACAGGTCCCAAAAAGCCCAGGCCAGATAGTGTTAACGCCCTAAGGCATCCTATTGAAGCTCTTATCGGGTAGAGTCAGACTGGTGGTGATACGCGCATGTGCACTGGAGAGTAGTAGAGAAAGGGCAGTTTCGGAGGTGCGCATGTGCATGAGGAAATGAGGGCTTGTTCGATCTGGCTACCAGGTAGAGTCACCTGTGTGTGTGTGTGTGTGTGTGTGTGTGTGTGTGTGTGTGTGTGTGTGTGTGCGCGCGTGTGTGTGTGTGTGTGTGTGTTTCTGTGAGAGTGAATAAGTTAGTGGTGTGTTGTCGTGGTGGTGTGTGTTTGTGTGTAATCGATGACTTTTCATGTTGAAAAGGCGCTATTCAATTGGAGAAATTCCTCCAATCGAGGGCTGCTCGTTTGACTACATTGGAAAAGCGTCTCCTACATTGTAAAAGTTTCATCAATTCCTTATACGATACCCTTTTCAATATGAAGTTCTCTCTATAAGAAACGATGATTAAAAGACAATTTTTTCTTATAAGAAACGATGTCCCTAACTGCGCAACATTGTAACGACAAGAGCGTTCGTCAGCAACAAAAAAACATTACTGCAACCTTGGTCACGCTCGCTACAATGTTGCATGACGGTCGCTACAATGTTGCACATTAATGTCCTCTTGCCACCAAATACATGTGTGTGTGTGTGTGTGTGTGGTGGCGGTATGTGGTGGCGGTATGTGGTGGTGGAGTGCATTTGAATGGACGTTTTAGGGTAGAGATGGACCATCCGTGGTCCAAATGGGGCGGGGAGTGGTATTCTATTGAAGCTCTTATCGGGTAGACTCACACTGGGGATGATACGCGTATACGCACCGAGGAGTAGTAGAGAAAGGGGAGTCCTAGGCACTTGAAGGTTATATGCAGCGAGAGAAGGGGTATCCTCTTGCAACGCCTTTAACGCCTATCTTAACGCATTAACGCCTAGGTTAACGCTTCAACCCATTGGAACCACTGATGATTATCCAATAATGGAGAAAACTCCGAGTAGGGATGACAATTTCATTCTGTATATTTCGCTATCAGTTATAGCATCTTCAGCAGTGAAGAAAGTTACAAACAGCTCCATACGCGCAGTATATATACAAGGCATAATGTGATCTTAGCAATACACATTTATGAATAGGTAAGCCATTAATGTCAGTCAGGTTGGACGGATATTAAAATGCTGTCATTTTCAGAAAATTGTTGTTGACATTAAATGTTGAGAGATAACCTGACAGCGATCTACAAATGGTGTGATTCAGGTGATACAATGCACAATCTAATTGATGAAAACAATACATAATCTGCTTATTTGGCAAGAACTATGTAAACTGTACATAAATGAATAAACTATGGCGATATAGCGGGTATGTACCTACATTGACTATTTCTACATGTCATGAAGTTCGGATAAGGACTGTCATTTTAAGATAATATAGGTATAATGTTCTGGGCAATCCACATTAGAATTGATCGAAACCTACAAATGTTGTAACTCGCATGGGAATATACAATTATGAAACAATACACAGTCTGATTTATGAAAAGGAAACTGGTTAATCTATAAATGATATTACCTAAATGATTTTAAATCCTTTGATGCTTTCAATCCTTGGTTTAAAATTGGTTTGTGCCGGCGTATGGCTAAGGCTTCTTTGAATAACACTTGAGACCAATGAGCTGCTGTGTCAATAATTTTAGTGTTTGATTCTATAAGGGACAACAAAGAGATTGGGTCATCATCAAAAGAGCCATTTGCTAGATCAAACATTTGCCGAATGTTACTAAAATTGTCGCACTGGCTTACATGGTTAAACTCCTCGGATTTGGAAGAAGCATGTTCTTTCAGGCGAGCAATAAAACATCTCTTTTGTTCTGATTCACATCCTGGACATGAAAATTTATATATACTAGAGCTTCTATATGTTGTCGGAGTGGGGTCCCTGTTGCTGATAAAGAAATTTGTTTTCTTTGTCTCCCATAAAACAATGTAACGCGCCCTTCCCAGAGTATATTTTCTGAGTTTCTTGAGGCATTGTCGAAATATTCTTTCACCTTCCCGACCAATGTACAGCAGTCTTATCCATATTTTGGGCATATTGTCATCATTGTTAGACCTGGTAGCTACTCTTGGTAAGCTGTATTTGTTTGCTAAATTATCCACTAACTTTCTGGCGGTATGTCCGGAGAATCTATTCCAAGACATAAATTTCCTAATGATAGACAAGTCTCTTATTAGGATAATAGGACTGCCACAAATCGTATGTGCTCTGAAAACAAGTGATCTAACCCAAGCTGTTCTTCTTGACCAAGGATGAATATACTGGCCAGTGTGAGTGGGTTTTCGGTAAACTGTAGTACCGGAATTTGATATAGTAATATCCAAAAATTGTATGTCTTCAGAACCAACAAAATCATCAAAAGTGAATTTAAGTTGTTTGTGGAATGAATTTAGCTTATTTAATATTAATGAGAAGTCTGTCGGCTTTGCTAGGACGAAAAACGCACATAGAATTTTATGACATCAATTATGGTATGCTCAAGTTCTGTATTGGCTAAGGAAGAACAACCCATAGAAACTCCATCAAATTGTTGGCACAAATTCCCACTGCATGAAAAAGGAGTCCTTTGACATGTATCTCTTATCATCTTTCTCAGAGTGTTCTTACGGAGACTTGTTGTTATCAGTTTCTTCTTGTAAATACGGTCAACAATAAAATTTATGAATTCTGTCAGTGGCACATTGGTAAACGAAGATTCCACATCAAAGGAAACAAACCCGTAACGCTTCTATTTAACGCTTCAACGCCCTGGTGATATCGACCAGAAGCTCTGGTGGGTCTAGATATCCCATGAAATTGGCACTAATTCGTCGAAATGCAGTGACGCACGTATCCACGTCATTACGCCCAATCTTGACGCCGTAACGCCCTATCGCAACGCCTTAACGCCCTATCATAACGACTCAACGCATTGTCAACTGACCAACCACACACACATGCTTTGCCCATTGACCCTTAATGAAAGTGAAGACATCACCGGATGTGACCTCATCGCACGCCTGCACACGCACCTGGTGGTGCGCCTACATCCTGGTGAACACTGTGCCCTACGGGCTATAGAGTACAGGTTGTACCACCCTGTACCCTATACCATGTACCACCATAGTGCTTCACTATGACACCGCACACGACCCATTTGGACCAGGAATAGTCCACCGCGACCCCTAACCGTCGTATGCTCCCCCACGAGGGCTTCACTATGACACCGCACACGATCCATTCGGACCAGGAATAGTCCACCGCGACCCCAAAACGTCCACCCAGATCTGCCTGTGACCACGCATGGGCAGTCAGAACTTTTCAGCCAAAGTCACCCAATTGCCGCAAGACCCCTACCATCGTCTTCTACAGCGTGTGACAGGGAAAACAAGTTCCAACACCTCATAGTAAAAGCCACAAGAAAAAAATGAACATCCCAATACTCGTACCCCCAACATGCATTCCCGGAGATGTCAATTAACATTGAAGTAACTGAAGGGCATCCCTATTAATCAAGGTACACCGACGTGACGTCACCAGACATGTCCGGACATTTTAACAGTGAATCAACTAAAAGGCTAAATTCGTACCTGTTCAGAAATATTCGAATCAGGGGAGATAAACAGGAAAGAGGCCAACAGGGTTGGGATTCCCCGTCAGAGTTGTCTTCCTTGCGTCCAGAGTGTATAGATGGCGCTACGATCGAAACGTCGTCCTCATACGGGTTATTCGCCGACGCCATTTTTGTTTGTACCGATGTTACGAAAACGTACATGCACGGATGTTTTCACCTTCTTGCGAGAGATTGTACAATGCTATTATATAATACTAACGTGTCGTGTATTCACATCACGGACTAAACATGTTGAGACTTGCTGGTCTCCGATGACGGCATGATATGCCGGGACATTGTACGGGAAATCCCCGTGGAAAAATCCTGTTCTATTTATCGATCATTACGTCAGTTCTATTGATAGATCAATCGAGTAAGTGATGACGAAACAATCGGAGAAGGTAACTCTTGTTAAGAGGTGACCCGGCGATCACGTGACCGGAAGTCACCTTTGACCCGAAAGTGACGTCATCAGCCTCAGCCTCTTCCTACTACTGTCGGCCCTTAACGTCGCAATAGGGTCGACATGTCAAAACGTTCATTGGAAATGAATACATTAAACTGTACGTGTCAGTCTGTTTATGTAATACAGAGTACGTTTTATTTCCGGAATATGTATGTATTTTCATATCATTTTCAAATATGTTCAACTACAGTGTAGTTATACGTACATGTTTACCCAAGTGTGTTACATTTTTGAGAGGCCATTCCTTCTAGATTCGGATAGAACATTGAATGAAAAATGGATAATTTCGTCTCCAGTGGTCAAACCGACCGCTATGTCTGAACAAACTTAGAGCTGGGCATCCACCCCTACGCATAAATCAGGCATAAATGCCTAATAGAAGCACTAAGCGGTTTGGCAGGCCGACTGTAACAGTTATGTAAAAGGTTTCAAGGGCTATGTTAGAAAGCTCGGTGGCATTGCAGGGATAATCTGAAAACCATTTGCCCCCCCTTCACAACACACACACAGACACCAGACTTCGATTGTGCTGAAATCATTGAAGCCAGACAAGGTTACTTTACGCCACTAACGAGGTAGTTTCCCCAAGAATTATTGACCGCTGTTAGCAGAATTACTTCCACTACCGCAAGAATCAGCATGGCATGTTTGGTTGTAATCGACACTGACGTGTACTGTCCATTATTTCTAGTTGATCGGGACAAATGCAACTGACATCTATAATTCATCTTTTTAACTGTACAGAGATGAGGAAAATTCCAGATATCACTTCAAAGTCGCTGTGTACCATCTGCGTACCATCAAATCTCGAGAGAGATTACCGATATGTAACTGAACACGTGCGGATGCTTATCTCCAGGAGAGTGCTTCAGCCAGTCAAAAGCACCAGTGGTTTTATTCCTCGGAAGTCGCCAATCGAAATTTCCAACCAACACCTCTATAGGGATTAAATCGGTGTGCGGACACATCGAACTCATAGAACTAAGAAGGGAAAATATATTTGGTCTCGGCGAAGCTGATGCTCGGCGTCTCAAACCAATATTCATATCAACGCGCGCCTGAACCAATTTAAGCTGGTATTTCGCAACTGTCTGGCCCGCTGAGCATGCACCAATGATCTGTGTTGGTCTCCATTCCATTATTATTATTTTTTGTCTAATTACACCAATAACATTCATTTCTGGGAAACTATTCTCGGTAAATTCTCGATAAATAAACAGGACGTGGATTCAAATCGAATTACATTTAATCCTATCCGTTTCACGGTATCCGATCATAAAGTCCGCTCAATAGATGCAAGACCTTACCTTGTTGTTGAGGAAATTGACTCAGAACTGAAGATCGACCAATGATCGCGTTTCTTTTTATGTCATTTCTTCCGTGTAACTTTTGTTCATTCAATTTTCAATTTCTCGCATCGGATTTTCCCTAATTTAGACCTTCGGACGGTACTGGAACTAACGTTCGTCACAAGCGTATGCTGTACAGATAACAAGATACAACGCATAAGATAAATGGAGTCAGAAAAATATAGGACTAGTATTCAAGATATAGTAGCAGTTGTATAGATAAATCTGACCGATTTTTTGCAACTAGATGGCCAATACATCCTGTGAAATAGTGACTTCTTAGCCACCATACTTTCACGTAAAGGTAGACTTCTTAGCCACCATATGATTGCGTGGAGTTCGACTTTTCATTTACCAATTTTATATAATCTGTATGCATGCAACCTTAAATATATTGTGATGTATTTTGACAGAACTATTTCCGAAATTCTATTTCATGACCCTTTAGGTCAGTTATTGTGAACATTCGCGAACACAGCTATTTGTGAGAAACAGTTATGTAAGTTTCAATTTGTATGATTTAACATTGCATGATTGTGTAACCGCACTGGAAGTGTACCGAGGTCTCCTGAATTTGATGTGCGTGTTTAGATAATGAGACATATGGCTGAGCAGCTTGTCTAAACTTTATCGAAAGTTTGAGGATTTAGTTTTGAGTTAACTTCACCCTGTAATGTCATAGCATTGTATACAAAGGGATGACCGGCACATACAGGCAGACTAATACCATCAGGTCTCAATGAAGGCTAATTCAACATCACGTCTCGATGATAGATGTACTATCTCCCAGTTTTGCAAGACATTTACAAAATGGTCTGATGTTAGTGAAGCTGTGTTGGTCTGCCTGCCAAGTACCGCCGATCATTCATAAGTTAGGTGGAATGGATTTATAATAAACCGGCTTAATATTCAGCAGACATGGACTCCGTCTTTGTTGTATCCTGTCTCATTTAAGGAGGCTATCAAGACTTCGAGAAATCTCGAAGCCGGAAATGGAATCTATTAGCTAGGTTTTATGGAGAACATCACCTGAGTCGACAGACGACTTTGCGTTACAACGTCTTAAATTCGCGCACAAGCCCTTGTCTTGAAGACCGAAAATTCCATAATGGCGAGCTTTTTAGGATAAGAAAATTTTTGGATACAACTAAAACATCATGAGACGACAGCTTCAGACGATCGACCGAGGACACTGAGAGTACTAACTTTTGGACAAAATGGCTGCTGAACCAGTAAAAGTGCAAGAGTTCCAGGCCATTGCTCAAGGCATCACGAAACTTGTGGACAATCTGCTGTCATGGTATTGCAGTATAAAGTTAGACACTGAAGATAGTTCTAGAATTGTGGAACTGAGGTGGACTTGTTAACCTTCTGTTCTGTGGTTATGATCTGGAATTTTCTCGTAATCGTGACCGATTTATCGTGAGTGAATTATGTGTCATCCGTCTCGTGTTTTCTCGAAGATTCTATATTGCAAATGGCCGCTGTACGAAAGATCTGTATTAAACAGCGCCATCTACACATCTAAACAGCGCCATCTGCTCATTCATCAACAGGCCCCGTATGATACTGTTAGTTATACTTGAGCGCCATCTGCACATATAGACTGTCAAATAGTTGTTTACTATGGACGTTTCTGGAATGAGAAAGCACTTGTTTATCTGGGTTAATTATGTCGAACTTTCTCGTAGTTGTTGTAATCGTATCTGGGTTAAATCTTACGTCATTGTTGTACCGATGGAAATTTCTAGATCTGATAGAATAATCTCGAATGCCCCAATAGAGTATAAATTGCTCGAAGTTTAGTGATCGAGGAGGAGATTCGAACGACTTCTGTTGGGTGCATAATCGGACATTACCGTTACCGGAGATTATTGACAGATGACTGCTAGATTATATTCCTACTGGATTACTCTTGTGTGTTTGACCGCTGTATTATCTACGTGATTGAACTGAAGGAAACTGGACAACAGCTGAGCGTTATTGACTGGAAATACAAGAACACGATTTCTACACGTCACGAACTGTATAGAGATTTGTACGTTGGTACGAACTTCGAGAGATACACCGGTATAACATTGAACAGTAAGATTTTACTTGACGTTTGTTTGCTATATTGACCTAACTTAATTTGTATATGATTTTAGTATTGTAAATAAATATTTTACTGTTAATACTCGACTACACAAATCTTTCTGTTGCGTTTTTCTATTATCGTTTAGACGTAACACTGCAGACTTAAGAAACTCATTATTAAACATTTTGTTAGCAAACAACTTTGGGATGAAAGTGATTTTGATTTAACAGCTGATGATTTGGAATTAAAGAAATTAGAACTACAAAATCAGCTGGAATTAAAGAAATTAGAATTAGAGAGAGAAAGAGAAGAGAAAGAAAGACAGTTTCAGTTAGAGAGAGAAAAGTTAGAAAAAGAGGAAAAATTAGAGAGAGAAAGGGAAGAAAGACAGTTTCAGTTAGAGAGAGAAGAAAAAGATAGACAGTTTCAGTTAGAAATAAAACATTTGGAATTACAGTCGCGAACAGATCCTCCTGCAGATGCACCTGTACAATCACAATCAAAATTTGATGCAGCTCGACAAATACGTCTCGTCCCACCATTTCAGGAAAAAGAAGTTGATAAATATTTTCTGCATTTTGAGAAAATTGCTGAAAATTTAAACTGGCCGAAAGAAAATTGGAGTTTACTTCTTCAAAGTGTTTTGATCGGAAAGGCAAGGGACATTTACACTCAATTGACGGTAGAGCAAGCATCAAATTATGATATGGTGAAGGATTTAATCCTCAAAGGTTATGAATTAGTTCCTGAAGCCTATAGACAAAAGTTTCGTAGTTGTGAAAAAGAAAACTCTCAGACTCATGTAGAATTTGCTCGTTCAAAAGAACAGTTATTTGATAGGTGGTGTGCTTCGGTTAAAATTGACAACAACTTTGAAAACCTCAGACAGCTTATGCTAGTAGAAGAATTTAAAAGGTGTATCCATGGTGATATTAGAACATTTCTTGATGAAAAGAATGCCAACACTTTAGACGAAGCAGCCCGATTTGCTGATGAATACGCTCTGACACACAAATTATCATTTGTCAATGTTGTTAAGCCAAGTTCATTCCAGTCTAACATCTCAGGTAACAAATCCAGTTCTTTCTCAAGGCCTAAAACTGTTAACCCCAGTTACAAAGGTCAAAGGTCAAACACAAAGTCTCAGTCACCCACTTTTAACATTCGAAATAAATCTCCCGTTTGCAGCTACTGTAAAAAGGACGGCCACTTGATGGCTAACTGTTTTAAATTGAAAAGAAGACAACAAGATCAAGCCTTTCAAAAGCCTAGTGATTTCCTCACTTCAAGATCTGTACCCAAGCAGGTTAGTGACGTTCATGTATATGACGTTAAGATGGCCAAGGACACTGTTCCTATTAGTTCTATCAAGGATGAGGTTGACAGTTTTTCAAATCCTGTTATGGAGATTTTTGAACCATTTATCCACAATGGTTTTGTGTCACTTTCAAGTGATTTTTCTAATGCTACTCCTGTGAAGATTTTGCGAGATACGGGCGCGTCCCAGTCTCTTTTGTTGGCAGATATTTTGCCGTTTTCTGATTCTTCATCTGCAGGCAGTAATGTCCTGATTAAAGGGGTAGATTCTGTAAATTATACACCCGTTCCGCTCCATAACATTCATCTGTCTTCCGACTTGATTTCTGGACCTGTTACGGTGGGTATTAAAGGTAGTTTACCGTTTGAGGGTGTTCAATTACTTCTTGGCAATGATCTTGCGGGAGATAAGGTCGGGGTTAACCCGATTGTAACTGACAAGCCTTGTTTGGATCAGATTCATGATCCAGTTGAAGACGAAATTCAAAGTTTGTATCCTGCTTGTGCAGTTACTAGAGCCATGAGTAAATTGGCTGAGGAGTCTGAAAAGTCTCTTAAAGATGACGTCATCGATGACGTTTGTTTGGCCGACACCTTTGTGTGTTTAAGTGATGAGGCTGATAAGCCACATTTGGATAGCAAATTGGAATGTTCTAATGACAAAATTTCAAAATCACAGCTGGTTAATGAACAACATAGTGACAAGGACATTTCCAAGTTATTTGACAAGGCAGTATATGAGTGTGATGTAACTCAAGAGCCTGTGTGTTACTTTTGTAAGAATGGTGTTCTTATGCGCAAATGGCGACCGCCAGATGTGTCACTTGATGATGAGTGAGCAGTTAAGTATCAGATTGTGGTACCAAAGTCATATCGTTTAGATATCCTCAGACTAGCCCATGAAACACCTCTTTCAGGCCATTTAGGTGTTAACAAAACATACTACAAAATTCTAAATCATTTCTATTGGCCAAATTTAAAGAAAGATGTTGTTGAATTTTGTAGGTCATGCCACACATGTCAAATGGTAGGAAAACCTAACCAAACCATACCAAAGGCCCCTCTACAACCAATCCCTGCATTTGGGGAAGCCTTTAGTAGGGTGATTATAGATTGTGTTGGTCCATTACCAAAAACAAAGTCAGGCAACCAATACATGTTAACAATCATGTGTGCTTCAACCAGGTTCCCTGAGGCCATTCCTTTACGGAATGTTAAGGCAAAAACTATTGTTAAGGCCTTAGTTAAGTTTTTCACACTTGTCGGCCTACCCCAGTCTGTTCAGTCCGATCAGGGATCTAATTTCATGTCAGGAATCTTTCAACAAGTCATGCATGAATTGGGAATAAAGCAGTACAAATCATCTGCATACCACCCAGAAAGCCAAGGCGCATTAGAAAGATTCCACCAAACATTAAAGAACATGATTAGGACTTATTGTTTTGACACTGAAAAAGACTGGGATGAAGGCATACATTTGTTATTGTTTGCTGTTAGAGAGTCTGTTCAAGAGTCTTTAGGCTTCAGTCCATTTGAATTAGTCTTTGGTCATACCGTTAGAGGACCCCTTAAACTGTTGAAGGAAAAGTTCCTAGACAGTGATTTTGACTCATGTAGTCTCTTACAATATGTGTCGGACTTTCGCACCAGGTTGACCAAAGCACGTGATTTGGCCATGTCAAATTTAAGATCAGCCCAAAAAGGTATGAAAATAACCTATGATAAACATGTCCTTAAACGAAGTTTCAAACCTGATGAGAAGGTTCTGGCTTTTCTGCATAATCCTGGTAATCCACTTAAGGCTAGATATTATGGTCCTTATGTCATTGAAAAGAAACTAAGTGACCTTAATTATTTAGTTCAGACTCCTGACAGGCGTAAAAGCAAACAGTTATGCCATGTAAATATATTAAAGTTATACATTGACAGAGATAGCACTAACAGTACTGTCCATCCTGTAAGTATAGTTTGTTCTGACCCTGATACTAATGATTCCTGTGAAGAGCCCATGACAGCGGCGAAATTACGGAACTCTGACATTCTACTTAATTTGGATTCCAAGTTGTGTCATCTCGAGCCAGCGCGTCAGGAAGAACTTCGAACTCTGCTCAGTCAATATGAACATTTGTTTCCCGACATTCCTACTCGGACTGATACAGTTTCACATGACGTCGATGTCGGAGATTCTAATCCAGTGAAGCAGCACCCATATCGTTTGAATCCCTTTAAACAAAACTACCTGAAAAAAGAGATTCAGTATTTAATGAACCAAGTAATAGTAACTGGAGTTCACCTTGTATCCTCGTTCCAAAGCCGGATGGCAGTTACAGGATGTGTACTGACTACAGAAAGGTGAACACATTGACCAAAACAGACACATTCCCTATTCCACGCATTGACGATTGCATTGATAAAGTGGGAAGTGCCAAGTTCGTGTCAAAGTTTGATCTTCTGAAAGGATTTTGGCAAGTTCCACTGACAGATCGTGCGAAGGAGATATCAGCATTCGTCACTCCGGAGGGTCTGTTCCAGTACAAAGTTATGCCATTTGGAATGAAAAATTCTCCAGCCACGTTCCAGCGTCTCATCAACCGTGTTACTTCCGGTTTGGAAGGATGTGAGACTTACATTGATGACGTCATTGTCTACAGTGATACATGGGAAGATCATCTGCAGAGAATTCGCGCACTGTTCAATCGGCTGAGTGACGCCAAGCTGACAGTCAACCTTGGAAAAAGTGAATTTGGACATGCACGTGTGACATAATTTCTTGGGTCATGTTGTAGGCCGGGGTCAGGTAAAGCCTGTAGATGCTAAGATCAGTGCTATCTCGCTATTTCCAAGACCAACATGTAAGGGACAACTGATGCGTTTCTTGGGTGTGGCTGGTTACTACAGGAAATTTTGTTCAAATTTTTCAGATATTACTGAACCTTTAAATCGGCTCTTAAGAAAGAGGGTAACTTTTGTTTGGACCGATGAATGTGAATCAGCTTTTGAAAAACTGAAAGCCATACTCAAGAGCGCACCAGTTCTTTCAGCAGCAGATTTTGGTTCACCTTTTAAACTAGCTGTAGATGCTAGTGATGTCGCTGCTGGTGCCGTTTTGTTACAAGAAGGTATAGATGGTGTAGATCACCCAAATTAAATTCACGTAAATTTGACAAACATCAGAGAAATTATTCTACAATTGAGAAAGAATGTTTGGCAATGATATTGGCTTTACAACATTTTGATGTTTATGTTACTTCTTCATCGTTGCCAATTACTGTATTCAGTGATCACAATCCACTTGTTTTCATAAGTAAGATGAAAAACAAAAATCAAAGATTGTTGAGATGGAGTTTGGTATTACAAGAATACAATATTGAAATCAAACATATTAAGGGTAAGGACACTTTGATCGCTGATTGTTTGTCTCGCATTTAATGTACATATGTTTGTCAACATTTTTGCTGTTGTAATATAGATTCTATAAAGTTCCAAGTTTGAAACTTTCTTCTTTTAAGAGGGGGAGTGTCATGGTATTGCAGTATAAAGTTAGACACTGAGGAACTGAGGTGGACTTGTTAACCTTCTGTTCTGTGGTTATGATCTGGAATTTTCTCGTAATCGTGACCGATTTATCGTGAGTGAATTATGTGTCATCCGGCTCGTGTTTTCTCGAAGATTCTATATTGCAAATGGCCGCTGTACGAAAGATCTGTATTAAACAGCGCCATCTACACATCTAAACAGCGCCATCTGCTCATTCATCAACAGGCCCCGTATGATACTGTTAGTTATACTTGAGCGCCATCTGCACATATAGACTGTCAAATAGTTGTTTACTATGGACGTTTCTGGAATGAGAAAGCACTTGTTTATCTGGGTTAATTATGTCGAACTTTCTCGTAGTTGTTGTAATCGTATCTGGGTTAAATCTTACGTCATTGTTGTACCGATGGAAATTTCTAGATCTGATAGAATAATCTCGAATGCCCCAATAGAGTATAAATTGCTCGAAGTTTAGTGATCGAGGAGGAGATTCGAACGACTTCTGTTGGGTGCATAATCGGACATTACCGTTACCGGAGATTATTGACAGATGACTGCTAGATTATATTCCTACTGGATTACTCTTGTGTGTTTGACCGCTGTATTATCTACGTGATTGAACTGAAGGAAACTGGACAACAGCTGAGCGTTATTGACTGGAAATACAAGAACACGATTTCTACACGTCACGAACTGTATAGAGATTTGTACGTTGGTACGAACTTCGAGAGATACACCGGTATAACATTGAACAGTAAGATTTTACTTGACGTTTGTTTGCTATATTGACCTAACTTAATTTGTATATGATTTTAGTATTGTAAATAAATATTTTACTGTTAATACTCGACTACACAAATCTTTCTGTTGCGTTTTTCTATTATCGTTTAGACGTAACACTGCAGACTTAAGAAACTCATTATTAAACATTTTGTTAGCAAACAACTTTGGGATGAAAGTGATTTTGATTTAACAGCTGATGATTTGGAATTAAAGAAATTAGAACTACAAAATCAGCTGGAATTAAAGAAATTAGAATTAGAGAGAGAAAGAGAAGAGAAAGAAAGACAGTTTCAGTTAGAGAGAGAAAAGTTAGAAAAAGAGGAAAAATTAGAGAGAGAAAGGGAAGAAAGACAGTTTCAGTTAGAGAGAGAAGAAAAAGATAGACAGTTTCAGTTAGAAATAAAACATTTGGAATTACAGTCGCGAACAGATCCTCCTGCAGATGCACCTGTACAATCACAATCAAAATTTGATGCAGCTCGACAAATACGTCTCGTCCCACCATTTCAGGAAAAAGAAGTTGATAAATATTTTCTGCATTTTGAGAAAATTGCTGAAAATTTAAACTGGCCGAAAGAAAATTGGAGTTTACTTCTTCAAAGTGTTTTGATCGGAAAGGCAAGGGACATTTACACTCAATTGACGGTAGAGCAAGCATCAAATTATGATATGGTGAAGGATTTAATCCTCAAAGGTTATGAATTAGTTCCTGAAGCCTATAGACAAAAGTTTCGTAGTTGTGAAAAAGAAAACTCTCAGACTCATGTAGAATTTGCTCGTTCAAAAGAACAGTTATTTGATAGGTGGTGTGCTTCGGTTAAAATTGACAACAACTTTGAAAACCTCAGACAGCTTATGCTAGTAGAAGAATTTAAAAGGTGTATCCATGGTGATATTAGAACATTTCTTGATGAAAAGAATGCCAACACTTTAGACGAAGCAGCCCGATTTGCTGATGAATACGCTCTGACACACAAATTATCATTTGTCAATGCTGTTAAGCCAAGTTCATTCCAGTCTAACATCTCAGGTAACAAATCCAGTTCTTTCTCAAGGCCTAAAACTTTTAACCCCAGTTACAAAGGTCAAAGGTCAAACACAAAGTCTCAGTCACCCACTTTTAACATTCGAAATAAATCTCCCGTTTGCAGCTACTGTAAAAAGGACGGCCACTTGATGGCTAACTGTTTTAAATTGAAAAGAAGACAACAAGATCAAGCCTTTCAAAAGCCTAGTGATTTCCTCACTTCAAGATCTGTACCCAAGCAGGTTAGTGACGTTCATGTATATGACGTTAAGATGGCCAAGGACACTGTTCCTATTAGTTCTATCAAGGATGAGGTTGACAGTTTTTCAAATCCTGTTATGGAGATTTTTGAACCATTTATCCACAATGGTTTTGTGTCACTTTCAAGTGATTTTTCTAATGCTACTCCTGTGAAGATTTTGCGAGATACGGGCGCGTCCCAGTCTCTTTTGTTGGCAGATATTTTGCCGTTTTCTGATTCTTCATCTGCAGGCAGTAATGTCCTGATTAAAGGGGTAGATTCTGTAAATTATACACCCGTTCCGCTCCATAACATTCATCTGTCTTCCGACTTGATTTCTGGACCTGTTACGGTGGGTATTAAAGGTAGTTTACCGTTTGAGGGTGTTCAATTACTTCTTGGCAATGATCTTGCGGGAGATAAGGTCGGGGTTAACCCGATTGTAACTGACAAGCCTTGTTTGGATCAGATTCATGATCCAGTTGAAGACGAAATTCAAAGTTTGTATCCTGCTTGTGCAGTTACTAGAGCCATGAGTAAATTGGCTGAGGAGTCTGAAAAGTCTCTTAAAGATGATGTCATCGATGACGTTTGTTTGGCCGACACCTTTGTGTGTTTAAGTGATGAGGCTGATAAGCCACATTTGGATAGCAAATTGGAATGTTCTAATGACAAAATTTCAAAATCACAGCTGGTTAATGAACAACATAGTGACAAGGACATTTCCAAGTTATTTGACAAGGCAGTAGATGAGTGTGATGTAACTCAAGAGCCTGTGTGTTACTTTTGTAAGAATGGTGTTCTTATGCGCAAATGGCGACCGCCAGATGTGTCACTTGATGATGAGTGAGCAGTTAAGTATCAGATTGTGGTACCAAAGTCATATCGTTTAGATATCCTCAGACTAGCCCATGAAACACCTCTTTCAGGCCATTTAGGTGTTAACAAAACATACTACAAAATTCTAAATCATTTCTATTGGCCAAATTTAAAGAAAGATGTTGTTGAATTTTGTAGGTCATGCCACACATGTCAAATGGTAGGAAAACCTAACCAAACCATACCAAAGGCCCCTCTACAACCAATCCCTGCATTTGGGGAAGCCTTTAGTAGGGTGATTATAGATTGTGTTGGTCCATTACCAAAAACAAAGTCAGGCAACCAATACATGTTAACAATCATGTGTGCTTCAACCAGGTTCCCTGAGGCCATTCCTTTACGGAATATTAAGGCAAAAACTATTGTTAAGGCCTTAGTTAAGTTTTTCACACTTGTCGGCCTACCCCAGTCTGTTCAGTCCGATCAGGGATCTAATTTCATGTCAGGAATCTTTCAACAAGTCATGCATGAATTGGGAATAAAGCAGTACAAATCATCTGCATACCACCCAGAAAGCCAAGGCGCATTAGAAAGATTCCACCAAACATTAAAGAACATGATTAGGACTTATTGTTTTGACACTGAAAAAGACTGGGATGAAGGCATACATTTGTTATTGTTTGCTGTTAGAGAGTCTGTTCAAGAGTCTTTAGGCTTCAGTCCATTTGAATTAGTCTTTGGTCATACCGTTAGAGGACCCCTTAAACTGTTGAAGGAAAAGTTCCTAGACAGTGATTTTGACTCATGTAGTCTCTTACAATATGTGTCGGACTTTCGCACCAGGTTGACCAAAGCACGTGATTTGGCCATGTCAAATTTAAGATCAGCCCAAAAAGGTATGAAAATAACCTATGATAAACATGTCCTTAAACGAAGTTTCAAACCTGGTGAGAAGGTTCTGGCTTTTCTGCCTAATCCTGGTAATCCACTTAAGGCTAGATATTATGGTCCTTATGTCATTGAAAAGAAACTAAGTGACCTTAATTATTTAGTTCAGACTCCTGACAGGCGTAAAAGCAAACAGTTATGCCATGTAAATATATTAAAGTTATACATTGACAGAGATAGCACTAACAGTACTGTCCATCCTGTAAGTATAGTTTGTTCTGACCCTGATACTAATGATTCCTGTGAAGAGCCCATGACAGCGGCGAAATTACGGAACTCTGACATTCTACTTAATTTGGATTCCAAGTTGTGTCATCTCGAGCCAGCGCGTCAGGAAGAACTTCGAACTCTGCTCAGTCAATATGAACATTTGTTTCCCGACATTCCTACTCGGACTGATACAGTTTCACATGACGTCGATGTCGGAGATTCTAATCCAGTGAAGCAGCACCCATATCGTTTGAATCCCTTTAAACAAAACTACCTGAAAAAAGAGATTCAGTATTTAATGAACCAAGTAATAGTAACTGGAGTTCACCTTGTATCCTCGTTCCAAAGCCGGATGGCAGTTACAGGATGTGTACTGACTACAGAAAGGTGAACACATTGACCAAAACAGACACATTCCCTATTCCACGCATTGACGATTGCATTGATAAAGTGGGAAGTGCCAAGTTCGTGTCAAAGTTTGATCTTCTGAAAGGATTTTGGCAAGTTCCACTGACAGATCGTGCGAAGGAGATATCAGCATTCGTCACTCCGGAGGGTCTGTTCCAGTACAAAGTTATGCCATTTGGAATGAAAAATTCTCCAGCCACGTTCCAGCGTCTCATCAACCGTGTTACTTCCGGTTTGGAAGGATGTGAGACTTACATTGATGACGTCATTGTCTACAGTGATACATGGGAAGATCATCTACAGAGAATTCGCGCACTGTTCAATCGGCTGAGTGACGCCAAGCTGACAGTCAACCTTGGAAAAAGTGAATTTGGACATGCACGTGTGACATTCTTGGGTCATGTTGTAGGCCGGGGTCAGGTAAAGCCTGTAGATGCTAAGATCAGTGCTATCTCGCTATTTCCAAGACCAACATGTAAGAGACAACTGATGCGTTTCTTGGGTGTGGCTGGTTACTACAGGAAATTTTGTTCAAATTTTTCAGATATTACTGAACCTTTAACTCGGCTCTTAAGAAAGAGGGTAACTTTTGTTTGGACCGATGAATGTGAATCAGCTTTTGAAAAACTGAAAGCCATACTCAAGAGCGCACCAGTTCTTTCAGCACCAGATTTTGGTTCACCTTTTAAACTAGCTGTAGATGCTAGTGATGTCGCTGCTGGTGCCGTTTTGTTACAAGAAGGTATAGATGGTGTAGATCACCCAAATTAAATTCACGTAAATTTGACAAACATCAGAGAAATTATTCTACAATTGAGAAAGAATGTTTGGCAATGATATTGGCTTTACAACATTTTGATGTTTATGTTACTTCTTCATCGTTGCCAATTACTGTATTCAGTGATCACAATCCACTTGTTTTCATAAGTAAGATGAAAAACAAAAATCAAAGATTGTTGAGATGGAGTTTGGTATTACAAGAATACAATATTGAAATCAAACATATTAAGGGTAAGGACAATTTGATCGCTGATTGTTTGTCTCGCATTTAATGTACATATGTTTGTCAACATTTTTGCTGTTGTAATATAGATTTTGTTTTGTAATAATGTTTTGAATTGTCAAGAAAGTTCCAAGTTTGAAACTTTCTTCTTTTAAGAGGGGGAGTGTCATGGTATTGCAGTATAAAGTTAGACACTGAGGAACTGAGGTGGACTTGTTAACCTTCTGTTCTGTGATTATGATCTGGAATTTTCTCGTAATCGTGACCGATTTATCGTGAGTGAATTATGTGTCATCCGTCTCGTGTTTTCTCGAAGATTCTATATTGCAAATGGCCGCTGTACGAAAGATCTGTATTAAACAGCGCCATCTACACATCTAAACAGCGCCATCTGCTCATTCATCAACAGACCCCGTATGATACTGTTAGTTATACTTGAGCGCCATCTGCACATATAGACTGTCAAATAGTTGTTTACTATGGACGTTTCTGGAATGAGAAAGCACTTGTTTATCTGGGTTAATTATGTCGAACTTTCTCGTAGTTGTTGTAATCGTATCTGGGTTAAATCTTACGTCATTGTTGTACCGATGGAAATTTCTAGATCTGATAGAATAATCTCGAATGCCCCAATAGAGTATAAATTGCTCGAAGTTTAGTGATCGAGGAGGAGATTCGAACGACTTCTGTTGGATGCACAATTGGACATTACCGTTACCGGAGATTATTGGCAGATGACTGCTAGATTATATTCCTACTGGATTACTCTTGTGTGTTTGACCGCTGTATTATCTACGTGATTGAACTGAAGGAAACTGGACAACAGCTGAGCGTTATTGACTGGAAATACAGGAACACGATTTCTACACGTCACGAACTGTATAGAGATTTGTACGTTGGTACGAACTTCGAGAGATACACCGGTATAACATTGAACAGTAAGATTTTATTCGACGTTTGTTTGCTATATTGACCTAACTTAATTTGTATATGATTTTAGTATTGTAAATAAATATTTTACTGTTAATACTCGACTACACAAATCTTTCTGTTGCGTTTTTCTATTATCGTTTAGATGTAACACTGCAGACTGATATTCAGGCCAAGGACAATCGTCAATTGCAAAGAGAACAGGTAAAGGCCCATATTTCTTCTATTCAAAAGTGTGATGGATTGTCTCCAAGTGAGGTGAGAGAGTGTCTGGTTGATTGCACCGTGGCACTTCAGGGCTTACAAAGCGTCAGAGGGAGGCCGGCTAAAATAGCGGCATGGACCTCTCTCGGATCACTCCATAGAGAGATTGAACACTTTCTCAGTGACAAAAATAGAAAAACTACGACATGGGGTGACATACGTGCTCACGTGACTACTCAATTTGTGCCCGCTCATGAAAATGAACGGTTGAAAGGTGAGCTTGACACTACTGTACAGGAACCCAGAGAAGCAATCAGTGCTTTTAATCGACGGTTTAAGGAACTTGTCAGGCGAGCTTACCCTACTGTATCGGATGATGCTAAACGGTTAATGTTACGAGCGTACGTCCGTTCCCTTTTCGAAAAAACACTGGCGAGGAAATACTAATGACAAGACATGCTACAAATTTGGACGAGGCCATGAAGTACGTCGATGAACAGGTGGCCAGTGCAGAACTGTTGGCGAGAACGAATGTGACTACGGAACATGAACCTATGGAAGTCGGGTCGTCACAAAATACTGAAAGTGAGGCACAGGGCGCTAGCAATCGCGCACGTCAGGAAGAGAGTGTACAGAGTCGTGCAATCACGGCAGAGATTCGGCGGCTGCGGGATGTAGTCACCCGGCAGGTGACTGTACCGCCCAAGCATACACACACTGCGCAGGCGCGTGGACAATTCCATCAGCGCTGGAGAAGTGATAACCAGGGACAACGTCAGCGATTTCAAGGTGTGCAAATGAACAGGCGCGAATGTCCTCAGTGCGACAATAGGCCCTTGTGTTTCCGGTGCGGTCAGCCAAATCACATTCAGGCCAACTGTAGAAATTACCTACCAGGAAGACCACGTGCTGTTCGCGGGCGCAGGAATCTCCAAGTGCGCGTGGCCCATGACAACCCTCAGAGGCAAGTAAGCTTTCGAAACAATTTCATTCAGAATCAATCGGGAAACGGATGGGGGCCAAGACTGCCAATGTCACGGGCAGGTTCTCAGCCCAGTTAAATCTACAAGGCAGAACAGTGACAGCTCTCGTTGACACAGGCGCATGTACAACTGTGTTAAGAAAAGATGCGTGGCAACGGTTGTCGGCACGTAGTCCTTTGCGAAAAGCTGGTACTATATACGCCATCAACGAGACGCCATTGAAGGTTCTTGGACAGACTGAGGTGAAGTTTGAAGATGCCAGTCCTGTTCCAGTTACTGTTGTACCAGAGATGCTGCATCAGTGTGTTTTAGGTTCCGACGCGCTCGGTCTTGGGTGTGCGCGTCTTGACTATGAAACAGCCAGAATGCGGTGGTTTGACAAAACTTACCAATTAGAAACAGTGCGGTTTGGCATGGGGGTTGGATCCTCCACGGTTGAAGAGACTACGGGTCGTACATCAATTGACTGTGTACTTGAGAAATACCATGACCTCTTTGACATTGCCAAGAAACCTGGAGCAGAAAGACACCCCCAGGTCAAGTGTACTATACCTACCGGAGATCATCCACCGATCAAACAACGCGCCTATAGACTGCCACTGAAGAAACATGTTGTCAAGGAACAGATCCAAGAGATGTTGGATGCAGGTGTGATACGACCTTCAACCCCACCCTGGGCTTCACCAATCTCCCTGGTACCCAAGAAAGACGGTAACATAAGATTTTGCATTGACTATCGTAGGCTGAACTCCGTGACAGGCATTGAGTAAGACGTAAGGCGTTAGCTGACCTTGACGATATGATAATGGACGTGTCAGGGAATGACATTTATTGTGGAATTTTCGGTCTTCAAGACGACAAGGGCTTGTGCGCGATCTTAAGGATGTTCGCTGGTGGTAAATGAAAGTAATTAACTTTTTGAATAATGTGTGTTGTTTCATTCATAATTGTGTAATATGAGGAAAAACAAAGAAGAAAATATAGGTTGGTGTGCACTTTTAGCTGTAGGCAACGTTAAATGGACTGACCCATGCTCAATTTGATAACCCAGAAAGCATAGGGAATAGCCCTAGTGTTGAAGCATATTCATGAAAAATTCATATAAATAGTATTCAACTTTCTCTTATATTTTAACTGTTTGTAGATAATCACAATGTCTATCAAAAGTTATCAAATTGGATGGACGTTGCTGTGCAAAATTCTCGGCTAGAAGGTTTTTAAAGGAAATTCCTATCTCTTAACCTAGGAAAGGGAGATAATCCAATAGGAAAAACAGTCAAAATGGCCGCCAAAGCCAAAAATCACCAGCGGACATCCTTAAGACGTTGTAACGCAAAGTCGTCTGTCGACTCAGGTGATGGTCTCCATAAAACCTAGATAATAGATTCCAGTTCCGGCTCCGAGATTTCTCGAAGTCTTGATAGCCTCCTTCAATGAGACAGGATACAATGAAGACGGAGTCCATGTCTGCTGAATATTAAGCCGATTTATTATAAATCCATTCCACCTAACTTAGGAATGATCGGCGGTACTTGACAGGCAGACCAGTAGTATATAAAACCCCGAAAAGGTCCCCTTTACGTGTTCGTTATTTTAACACACATTCGAGATTTGAACTTGACATTCTAAATGTTAACATAAGTGTTCACAGCTTAACACGCGTATTCAATCTTGAACACTCAGAAAACGTCGGCCTCCGATTTATTTTACAGTTAGTAGTATGGGGCCAATTTGGCCTGTAAATCTGTCATTCGCCTAAATGTGCAAAAACGCCAAAAAAAAAAGAAGCAAAAAAGTTATTTTGTGCTTTCTGATGGACTGGTGAGGCCATTTATTTGGAGAAAATATTTAATAAACGGTAGATCTAAATTACTACAGTTTATAACGATTTATTTCGTAGACTTTGACTTTCTGCGACACGGGGGTATGTTTGTCCAGCTGGTTGGCTTCTGCGACCCCATGGGTTGATCATTCAACGGACTGTTGTCGCTTTGAACATTTTACAGAAATTATTTTATATGGGGTGATGAACTGTTTTTTACTCGTTAGGAGATTAAATTAGGATGAACTGGAGAAAAAGACTGGATGAATTTCAAGTTGCCTGTCGACAAGAGTATCTGGAACAATTTGGAGAGTTTGAAGAAAATTTAAGAGAGACCCAAATAAGTTATAGACAGGCAGTAGGTGGTCCCATGCGAGGGTCATCTGTCACGGAGGCTATTCCAAAGTATCCTGTATATAATTCTGATGACCCCTCACCTAAGCGCGATTATTATGTTGATCATCCCCGTGACCCTTCACTCAGGGGTGAGCCACCTAGGTGTGATTTCCCTGATTATGGTGACCCCTCACCTGTGCATGATCTGTATATTCATGGCGATCCACACAGGTATGATGAAGTTGAAAACAGTAAGTCATCTAGGCGCCATGTGGCTCTGTCATTATGTCGGCACCTCTTCCCACTTCCCTTATATGTGTTGTAATTTTTACCTGTATATGGCGAGATTCTGCTGGTGTACGTTTCATCCCCGAGGCCCGCCCCCTGTACAGACCTTTTGGTCTTTGATATATGTTGGCATTGTGGGAAGTTGATGCTGGGTCGCCATCGGGCCTTACAGATTAGTCTTTTGTGTTAAATGCCATCATTTTCATCTGACGACGATACAGCTCGTCAATCCCCAGTGTACGTGTTGTCACAGCGACACAGCTCACCAATTATCAATATACGAGTTGTCCGAGCATTTCCATCATAGCTCTCTAGATTTGTATCTAAAACCGCTTATGCCGGTGCTCGGGGCCGTGTGGGCATGTCATCCAAGTGGCCACATGAACAGGTACAATAAAAGCGTGCCTGAGATACAACACATATCACGAATCGTTAGATTCTTGGTATGTGCTTTAGAATAGGTTAACCAGAAGACTATACTGTGAAATCATGTGGCTCTGTCAGTATGTCGGCACCTCTTCCCACTTCCCTTATATGTGCTGTAATTTCACTCAAGCGACGCCCATGTGCGTAATTATAATGTAGTCCACCCGAATCTTGATCACACAAATGCGCAGACCAAATCTTCCGACCCATCATGTGACTCTACATCTATTGACGTTATTTGTAATAAAGACTTGTATGGGTCATCTCAGTTGACGGGAGGTTCTTCGCCAGAGTTATATGACCCATCTGTAATTACCGTAACAGATGCAAACCCATTCCCAGCTACGAGTAGTGGAGGTGTCGACATAAAAATTGCAACTAGTGCGGCTGAGTCCTCTCTGGGGCGGGAGGGGTCGGAACATAGAACGGAGTCTAGGGCCCGGGTGTGGTATTCCTGTCTCAACATATTAACCGAGGCCATCAGTCATGCACGTGCACTCGTAGACTCAAAATGTGGCCGTCCTGATCCAAAGGGTGATGACCCGTCTGGGTGGTTGTCATTTAATGCCAATGATCCTCAACCAATAGCTTTGGTCACGAGTTCCCCGTCACTGGGAATCGGGCCACAAATAGAAGCATCCAAGGTCGTTGGGTCACGCGAAGGAGGGAACCCCATACACGCTGAACATTTTGTACAAAGGGAAGGGGTAGACTCTAGCACAAAACCCATGATCACGAGTTCTCCATCATTGGAGAGCGGGTCGCACTTGGGGATCCCTGATGCCTTGAGGACCTTGGAAGGGAAAGTTTCAACTGAAAATGTATAGGGAGATCGGATAGACCTTAGTCCAAAGTTCATGGGAGAGTATCCTTGGGGCCCCAAACACTTTGGTGGCACAGGGAGGGAAAGCCTCCACCCTTTCCCCATATTCAGTATGGGGGATAGAGGTACATTCAGGCTACTGGGGTCAGCAGGACCATGAAACTGCTCATTCCAAGAGGATTCACCTACAGCTAGATGTGTCCGGCCAGGCTGCCGGACCGGCAGTCCTGTAACACTGGCTGTGGATGCACACGCCCAGCTGCATGGACGGACCCCAACACTAGGGCTCAAACAGCAGTGCCCCACAGGGACTTGGGCCACACATTGGCGCCATCGATATTCTGGGCTCTCAGGGTGGGGGGTATTCAACCTCATCCGGGGTGTTGCGAGATTTGGACACAATTGGAAATAACTGTGAAGAGTGATCAGGGCGTTCGTGTTGGGATCCAGGTGGGACATATGTACCAGCCAAGGGCTAATAAAGCTGACCAACCCTTAGCCCAAGGCGAAGATAGAGCAAAACTAAATTTGAAACGGCTCTTTATGGGCGGCTGTCTACCTCTATCGGAAATAAGTGGGTATGGGGGGAGGAAGGGTGTGGACCTGGTCCTATGGCCGTGGGGTAAAGGATTTGGGAATCTAAAAAAGGCGGGGACATTATTTCAGGTTCGTCGGCCTGCCGAAATGCTTTTCGGGTTGCTTTAACATTTTTGTAGGAGAAAGTGAAACATTTGCTGGGGTAAACTGAGGTGTTCAATTATTCAAGTTGTTAACTTCCGTGTTCAGTTTTGAACTTTAGCGTTCGGACCAGTAACGCAGAACGCATGATGAACACGTGTTCGTTATCTTAACACACATTCGAGAGTTGAACTTGACATTCTAAACGTTAACATAAGTGTTCACAGCTTAACACGCATATTCAATCTTTAACACTCTCAGAAAACGTCGGTCTCCGATTTATTTTACAGTTAGTAGTATGGGGCCAATTTGGCCTGTAAATCTGTCATTCGCCTAAATGTGCAAAAACGAAAAAAAAAGATGCAAAAAAGTTATTTTGTGCGTTCTGATTGACTGGTAATAAACGGTAGATCTAAATTACTATAGTTTATAACGATTTGTTTCGTAGACTGACTTTCTGCGACACGGGGGTATGTTTGTCCAGCTGGTTGGCTTCTGCGACCCCATGGGTTGATCATTCACCGGACTGTTGTCGCTTTGGACATTTCACAGAAGTTATTTTATATGGGGTGATGAACTGTTTTGTTTTATAAGATGCAAATTTCTAATTCATTTCATCATTTTGTGATCAGTGAAAAATGATAACGTGGGCGAGTGTATGAAAGTAATTATAGCATGTGAATCCACACAATGTTCTTAACATGAATAAGTTAGTTTCTTGCGCTTGACAGGAGGAAATAGCACGCAATTATACTTTCTCCTGGGGGAGCAAGAATCACATATGTGGAGGTGTGAAATGTTATAACAAGTGGGCGTCCTGTGAGCTGTAATAACATTCGCGGGGGGTTTCTGGTTTAAATAGAGGTTAGTTGTATAGTCAGACCATCTCGTCTGCGGTTAGCTAAGCATTAACACGCGACAGTGTTAAGACGAAAGGCGGGAAATGAATGTATTCATTTGTCTCTATCTGATATGGTTGATATAGAAATCTTGATCTCTTGGATCAATAAAATGGTATATATGCTTATGTCATCTTGCTTGCATTTTCGCTCATTTTTGGAAGCTTTGTTTGGTGCGTTTGAGTAAAACGACTGTGAATGAATAGTACTTGTATCACTGTTCGTAGCACTTTTTATTGAATTGAATTATTCACCATACAGAGAAGATATGTATATAAATCAATGTAGAATGCGTCCTTATTTTACGTACATTGGCGGGAATAAAACCCTTGCGGGTTTGTTTTATCCCTAAGAATAGATATGTTGTAAAACATTAAACAGCGAGAGTATATAATTATATAAATTTATATAAACAGATGGTTTTGAATTTTGAATGAGATTATACCGATCGTATATGATATTATTTCTTTGAGCCTGAAGGCCCATTTTACAGTTGTACATGTCCATCAAAAAGATATGCGCATATAGCTAAGCTATAGAGTTTGATAAAATATTGAAGTATGCAATATTGAATATGCATATTTGGATGGGCTGTAGAGCCATTAAAATACTTGGTGTATGTATTTGTCTACATCTGATATGTACATGACGGTTTGTCATCTTTCCCCTGCATTTTCCCTATTTTGGAAGTGGTGTTATACAGGTTTTGTTTGGTAGAAAACTACCGGAATGAACTGAAAACAGTATTTGTACTGTTCGGTGCACTTTTCATTTTGAATGCCCTTATACCCATCTTATGTGATATTATACTTTTGGGGCTGAAGAGCCTTAGAATACTTGATAACTCATAAAGTGGTTGTTCGTATTTGTTTGCCAATAGGATACGTGAATATAATAATGCTAGTAATACGATTTTAATATAATATTGACTTATGCAATATTGAATAAGCATAGTTGGATGGTCATTAGAATATGCTAGATGTATTGACTTCTCTATATCAATATGGCCATATGCTTTTGTCATTTTACCTGCATTTGTGCCTTTTTTGAGGTTTTGTCTAATGCATTTGAACAAAATCGACCTGTGAGCAAACAGCTCTTGTAATGTTGTAAGAACTTCTCATTTTGAATGAACATATAGCGATCGTATATATTATGCTTTTTGAGGCTGAAGAGCCCTTAGAATACTCGGTCTACAAAGCGGTTGTCTGTCAAATAGGATACGTGAATGTACTAATTCTAGTAATATGATTTTACTATAATATTGAATTATGCAATTTTGAATATGCATAGCTAGATGTGCTGAAGAGCCATTAGAATACTGGGTGAGCTGAATGGCCATTAGAATACTTGGTGAGCTGAAGAGCCATTAGAATACTTGGTGAGCCGAAGAGCCATTAGAATACTTGGTGAGCTGAACAGCCATTAGAATACTTGGTGAGCTGAACAGCCATTAGAATACTTGGTGAGCTGAACAGCCATTAGAATACTTGGTTGCCAAAATAGCCTGTTTGGTATTAAAATTGGGCCTTGGATTGTTTCCATTGAGAATGTGATTGAACATGGTTGGTGTAGTGGACAGAAAGATGTATAATGTGATCTGTAATAACCGCATGAAAGCGGTATTTTACCTAGATTTGAGTAAAAGACCCTGTTAATATTTACCATGATGTACACTGAATTGTTTTATTGTGATTGAGCATGGTTGATGTTATGAAAGGAATGATGTAAAACGGTAATGAGATTTGTGAACAGAAATAACGGATAAACACGGCTAGCACCGCATGACAATTCCAAATATATGTGTTGTTGCGTAAGGGTACAGGAGAAGTTCTCTCGCGTACCATACATGTAACTGTTCCAGTAACAGCCAATTAGTGAAACTCTTTTACTCTAAATTCCAAATTTATTATCTTGTCTCTTGGCGAGTTATTAAATGGGTTGTAATTTACCGTTTCTTGAAGGCGGCATTTTATTAAAATATTCCTAAGTTATTTTCTAGTAAATTCTTAATAGGGTTCCTATACGCACGGATACCTTAGCAGGGACAGTTATGCAGTCGCGTCGCTATACATATCTGCGCCTATCCTTCATGTAACTTCTGTTGTGACAAACTGAATTAACTGGGGATTGGCGTAAAGAAAATATAAATTGGGCTTTCAGAATTTCCCATTCGCCTCCGCCTCTTGTACTCCCCGATGAATTTGGTATCTAGTGAGTTGAACATGTGCATCTGGGTGCGTTGTGTCAGTCTGCCGGTCTGGCAGCTGTGCTTCGGGCCTAGCTGTACACCAGGGGCGGCGGAAGCGGGGGGGGGGGGGGGGTCAGGGGGGCTTTGGAGAGGGTGGGGGCTCAGCCCTCACAGTTTCAACAAAAGCTGGGTGACTTTTTCATGATTTTGGTCCTGACGTGACCAGATATACAGGCCGGGGTTTTTTCACGCGGCGCTTTGCGCCGCCCTGTAGGCTATAGGTTTTCACGGAGCGGCGACTTTGCACTGAAGGCGCACGTTGCTGTTTGGCTAAAAGGCTCTGATTTCCTCATTCTTCTGTTCCGTTCGCAATGACCAATAACTGATTTAGATGTTAATTTATATGTAAATTGCATTAGCTTTATTGGACGATTAGCTGATTATCAAATTTATAAATCAAAATTGCGTTCATATTATTTCTTTTTTGTGTTCACATATTTCTCTTCAAACGCGTCAGCGCCGTCCAAGAGGAGTTACGGAAGTTGGGAAAGAATACGACTTTCAGAAAAACGACCAAACGCAGGGGCGGCGGAAGCTCTTAAAATATCCCAACGTGTTTCTGAGTTCTGGTATTGCATGGGATTAGATTTGCATGGATTTTGTGTGTTTGATCGCAAGGGTTAGACACAACTGTTGCATCATAAGCATTAATACAGATGTCTGGGCGAATATATTTTATTATTGTGGTCCTAAGATGACCAGATATGCAGGTGTTCATTCCTGGCGACAAGCGCCGATGGATATATTGGGATTGGTTTTCATGGAGCGATCATTTTGTACTGGACGGTCACCTGGCTGTGGTATGGACAATGAGGATGTGGTTGTGTTTAAAGTGCTGTGCTTTGCTGATACTTTGCTGAATGCTTTACATTCAAAAGTTATCAACTAAATTTTTCTTTTAAATGACGAGAAAAATCACAAAAACCATCTCAAAATGTAGTTGATTATATAGTGATGGTATGTCGTTTTATATGCCGGAAATCGGCCAGAATGCGTCTACAGCCATCTAGGAGCGCGGAGCTTACGGGGCCTAGGCGGCCCCTGGACCCTCGCCTAAAGTGCTATGATAGTCGAACCCCCCCACTTTTTCGGAGCTTCCGCCGCCGCTGTACATGTACCGTACGTAGGCGTGTGCTTATATCGGTGGTTTCGATCGGTTAGAGGTAGCCAAATCGGGGGAGAGGAAGGGGAATTAATCATCTGGAAGGAGGAGGGGCGTTACTGTCTAAAGGACTATTGTTATGGAAGAGAGGAGGGCGATAAATGATTGCTGTCTTCCATATGGAGATGAGACTGGGGAAAAGATTCGTCGAAGGGGTTAGAGGTGTCAGTAGTAGTATAAAGGCGCAAAAAGGTCGCATTGCCCTCTTTGCACTTAAATTTGAGGGATAACTCTTGATTCCCGTGAAGCATCCGACAGGGGGCGCCACCAGCTCAAGAGAGCTCCCCGCAAAAGGGAGGTAATTCTTGATGCACTTTTGTGATTTTTGACAAATTCCGGGTTATCTTCCCTGATTCGAACATTTGCATATTAAATCTATACGGGGAAATGCCCCTATGGGGTATGGATGGCCCGATTGGGTCGTATGAGGTATCAGTGTGAAGCATTCGTGAAGGGGCATCTGATGGGCTGGGTGTGGGGTTGAAATATCGTCATTCTGCGCATGCGCGGTGGACAAAGGGTATGGAAATAGACGTTTTGGGGTCTAGATGAGCCACTAATGGTCCGATGGAGTTGAGTGAGGTATCAATGTGAAGCCTATGTGAGGGGGCATGCGATGGGTTGGGTCTGGGGTTGGAATATCGTCATTCTGCGCATGCGCGGTAGACCAAGGGTATGGAAATAGACGTTTTGGGATCTAGGGGAGCCCCTAATGGGACAGGGAATTGTGGGAAAAGGGTATGGAAATAGACGTTTTGGGGTTTAGGTGGGCCACTCGTGGTCCTATGGAGTCGTATGAGGTATCGTTGTGAAGCATTCGTGAAGGAGCATCCGTCTGGACAAGTGTGTCGTCCGTGTTCAACATTCTGCGCATGCGCAGACAGGGAATTGTGGGAAAAGTGCTTTGGAAGGAACGTTTTGGGGTTTAGGTGGGCCACTATTGGTCCGATGGGGTCAAGTGAGGTATCAATGTGAAGCACACGTGAGGGAGCATCCGACTGGGTGGATGTGCGGTAGGAATATCGTCATTCTGCCCATGCGCAGGCAGGCCGTCGTATGGAAATAGACATTCTGTGGCCGATATGGACCACTAGTGGTCCAAGTGGGTCGTGGGAGGTGTCAAAGTGAAGCTTGTGTGGAGTAGAGTCAGAATGGCGTGTTTTCATTGCAAGTCGCGTCAATCTGCGCATGCGTAAGTAAGTAAAGTGGTCATTTTCAGGGTGCATCGGGGTATCTTTGGGGTAGAGAGGACTCATTCTTGGTCCGAATGGGTCGTGGGATGTGTCCTTTTGTAGCTCTCGGGGTGTAGACCCCGATTTGTGGGTTGTCCACGTCATCTGTGACGTCATCAGTAAGAGTAGTGGCCAAAGTGAGCATTTTGGGTCAGTGAAGGTAGATAGGGACCATCCTTGGTCCTAATATGTCGTGTAGGGTGTCATCTTGTAGTTCTCTGCATGTAGACGCCACTACACACTTGGTGGTCGCATCGTGCATGAATACTACATATGACTTGATACTGTGAACTATAACTGTAAAGTCAGGCTGGCCGAGTGGTCTAAGGCGCCAGTCCTAAGTAGGTTCTCTGACAGAACGTGCACGTGCACGATATGTTCATCAGTCGACCAATACATATGGACCGATGAGAGACACATGTTCATTCCTATATTTACAGACACCACCACCAATACGCCCGGTGGTGGTGGTAGCTCCCGTGTGGCAGAGCTCTTGGATCGGAGCTCTTGGAGCTCAAAGCTTGTGGAGCTCAGAGCTTGGAAATGACGTCGTCGCATGCATGCGCGCGTACCTGTGCTGCACCCTGCACCATGGTGTACCGAATGCGTCGTGGGAATTGTCATCTTGCAGTTATCTGGGTGTAGACTCCATTTGAGGGATGTCCAAAGCATCTGTGACGTCATCGGTGACGTCTTCAGTACGAGTAGTAGCGAGAGAACATGTTTTATAATTGGCTCAGTGCCATTTTTTCCCACGATTTGCGGGATGTCCACAGCACCTGTGACGTCATTGGTGACGTCATCAGCACGAGTAGTAGTGAAGGTGGGCATTTTGAGGCAGTGAAGGAAGGTATTTGGGGTAGAGATGGACCATCCATATCTGTTATGCATTATACCATATCTTTGCTGTATTATATCATATCTGTCTCGCATCATACCAAATCTGTGCTGTATTATACCATATCTGTCCTGTGTTATACAATATCTGTCCTGTATTATACCAAATCTGCCCTGTATTATACCAAATCTGTCCTGTATTGTGTCATATTTGTCCTGTATTATACAATATATGTTCTGTATTATACCAATTCTGTGCTGTATTATACAGTATCTGTCCTGTATTATATCAAATCTGTGCTGTATTATACCATATCTGTCCTGTATTGTATCATATATGGCCTGTATTATACAATATATATTCTGTATTATACAACCGCATAGCAGTTGTCATGAATAACAAGTTCAGCAATGTTCATACAGTTTATTATCCCCAATGTTACATCATACCTAGGCTGGGGGAGCCGCCCTAGGTATGTTTAGTATGTTCATAGCAAAATGAATTGAAATATCAAAGACCATGTTTTATTATTTAACGCACCGTCACATTAGGTACAAGTGTTTACTGAGCTCAAGTCAACGACCAGCATGTAGACATATAGAGTATGTACGGCATGTTATGGTATTCATCAGTGCACGAGTGACACGTTCAACCGATGGGTTGGTCGGTCAGCTTGGTCACGAAAAACGTAGCCGGTTGGTCAAATACCCGGCTGTTACTGCTCGGGTAAAAGTATCGGACTTGATCTGTCTCCTTATGCTGCAGCACATAACCAAACGCCAGATTTAATTTGAAGGACGTAGCTTGGTCATTGAAGATGGCTTCCACGTAACTGCGTAGACGGGCGAGGTCGGTCAGTCGGAAATTGTAGATATCTTGAATAGGGCGATGACGGTCGAAACAGTGCCGTATCATGGTCCAACGGCGCTCACTGGATGGGCGTCCTGTAACAGATCGCTAGGAGCATCCACTGCATCTTCCAAAAAATGTTCGATGTTGTCAGGCGTATGACTCGAAACCGTAACGCTGGGGTCCGGCTGGATATCCAGGCTCTCCTGGACTGTGGGTGTAGGCGGGCTCTTCGTCATCGCATCACCAGTGGCATTCGTTTCCCCGGGTTCATCTTCACTGGGTCTGACCTTCCGCGGCTCCTTTCAGTGGAAAGTTGTCGCCCAAACCGTAGAGACGGGGCATGAATCAAACGTTGGTGCTGTCTTAACCGACTGGGTCGTTTGAAGAGTCGACCACAATCGTTACATTGTACAGTCGCACCCTCGTGGAGTACCCTCTCATGGCGCAGTAAATTATCCTCCCGATTGAATGACCGTGCGCAGATTATACAAGTATACCGTGCATCGTTGTGGGTGGAGGCCTCGTGACGTCGTAAATGTTCTAGACGAGTAAACTGCTTCTGGCAAGTTGTCAACGTGAACATCTTGGTGGTTGACAGAGTGTCTGATGAAACAGCCAGGCCGCTTCCCTTTTATAGTACGCTAGCTGGTGATCTATTTTTAGCACACTCAGTTCAACTACCCCAAGTCGAGGACCGAGATGTACTGGCGTACGACTGAGCCGCATTGCGCGCGCGTGTGTATGTGTGTGTGTGTGTGTGGGCACTGTATTTTACATCCGGGATCTTGTCAACATCCGGGTTTCCAAGTGGGTTTTTCTCATCGTTCCTCCGTCTTCCATCCGGGTACTGTGGTTTTACATCCGTGTCCTCATCTTACATCCGGGTTTTTCATGTGCTGCATTGCGCGCGTGTGTGTGTTTGTGTTTGTGTGCATCCGTGCACCATGTCGAATTACATTCTCTCCGAAAACTTCTTCTCATCGCATCAATATGCTCAGACCCATTCAATATAAACACAACCAAGAGACATGAACAACAACAGGCACATTGCGTAATACACGTTTTATTAGCCTCTCATCACCACCACCTGGCGTTCAGCAACGATCAGCATGTAGACATATAGAGTATGTACGGCATGTTATGGTATTCATCAGTGCATGGGTGACGCATTCAGCCGATGGGGGTGGTCGGTCAGCTTGGTAACGAAAAACGTGACATTGGTCACCCTCTCTACGACCCATTGTGTGTTGGAGCGTTGTTGTTGGGCCCATTCCAAGGGATCCACAGTGTCC
>JAVTVY010014421.1:0-68662 GCA_036873755.1 Hanleya hanleyi
ACGTCATACTTCGAGCGTCCTGCACCGTCTGCGGGACGTCGCGGCAATGCAGAGAATGGAACAGTTTTGTAACAATGTTGCGTTGTGAGGTGGTTTATCGTTCGATAATAACGTCACAAGTTCCGACATGCTTGTGGTGCTGTGCACTATATAATAACATTAATAACATTGAAATTGTTAAAAATTAAAGTCGTATAACAAAAACAAACAAGCGTTCTGAGAACCCCAACATCATCCTGCAGCAGTATTGAAAGCATAAATATAGAGCAAAAAATACCGTCTGGAATAGATGATGTGGTGCTGGATAGGTCAGTCTCATGCAAAATTACTGCTGGACAGGCCAGTCCTGTGTAGGATTACTACTGGATGAGCCAGTCCCATGTGTTATTACTGCTGGATAGACCAGTCCCATGTGGGATTACTGCTGGATAGTCCAGTCCCAAGTGGGATTACTGCTGGATAGGCCAGTCCCGTCTGGGATTACTGCTGGATAGGCGAGTCTCGTATGGGATTACTGCTAGATAGGTCAGTCCCGTATGGGATTACAGCTGCATAGGCAGTCCAGTGTGGGATTACTGCTGCATATGGCAATCCCGTTTGGGATTACTGTTGAGGAGGCTAGTGCCGTGTGGGATTACTGCTGGATAGGCTAACCCTGTGTGAGATTACAGCGGGATAGGTCAGTCCCATGTAGGATTAGGGCTGGATAGGTCAGTGTGGCTGCCGTGTGGGATTACTGCTGCATATTGCGAGATTACTTCTGGATAGGTCAGTCCTGTGTGAGATTACTGTTGTATAGGCCAGTCCCGTGTGAGATTACTGTTGTATAGGCCAGTCCCGTGTGGGATTACTGCTCCCATGTGGGATTACTGCTGGATAGGCCAATCTGGTCTTGGATTACTGCTGGATAGTTGAGTCCCATATGGGATTACTGCTGGATAGGTCAGTTCTGTGTGGCATTACTGCTGGATAGGCCAGTGACATTTGGAATTACTGCTGGATAGGTCAGTCCCGTGTTAGATTACTGCTGCATAGGTCTGACCAAGGAAAACATGAAACATGTCCACCAAGTTTTATAATTATCCCACGAAAGGTTCAGCAAACTTTTCATGTACAGATCTACATGTAAATTTTTGCCCAACAAAAACCTTATCAATGGAAATCTACGAAGTACAAAAATTCAGATTTAGGCTAGTTTTTTTTTATTTCTTGGTTTACGGATTGAAGGCACAACAAAATTAGATTTTTAAATGTTGAAGTAAAATCATGGCTGGTATCTAGTATGCAGGACAGCTGCCTGCTGAATTTCTGATCAGTGATAATAGCTTGCATTGTTAACCCATAAAACAAGAAAACGAGATGGAAAGTGAATTGTTGGACGGAATCTCTCTTTTATTTTATTCCTGAAACGTTCACATGACACTGTCACTGGAAAATGTCTACAATCAAACAGAATAGTTTACTTAAACCTGTCATAGGCTAGGCCAGACCAGACAGGTTAATATTAGACAGGTGGACAGACGTACTTAACAAAGACAATATCCCCATGCCCAGGGGTTGAGGATAAAAATCATAAAACTGAACTAGCCTTGTATAAATTTGCATATGCCACTTTGAAAATGTCTTGAATTATGAAATTCATATCACATATAAATATTGATGATTGAACAGGTTTCGAAAAATTCGCGTAGAACACTTTTAGGTTACCGGTTTATCATTGAAAATTCAATTTAGGCAAAATAAATACTATTCGAATATTTGACCGTTTTGATAACACCCGCTTTGATAACTTTTTGATCTATACAAGCCTTGACTTCGGGAGACGATCGTATCGCTTCTGTTTATCATTGAGATAAACGATACGCAGATATAAATGTCTTTAGGAGTGTACAGAAGCGATACGATCGTCTCCCGAAGTCAAGGCTTGTATAGATCAAAAAGTTGTCATCATTTTTTATCATTGAAAAAATATTTGACCGTTTTGATAACACCCCGCTTTGATAACTTTTTGATCTATACAAGCCTTGACTTCGGGAGACGATCGTATCGCTTCTGTGCACTCCTAAAGACATTTATATCTGCGTGGACGGGTTTTTCTCAGTCTTCTTGTGGGCTCGCACAAACACATACCGCGTGCCAAACGACTGCAGAATCTTCGAAGTAATGTCATGAAGGGGTCATGCTTCCGTCTCCGAAATTGGCAGCTTGAGACGTCCTAATCTCCGTTACCATCAAACTGTCGCAGTGTTCGGCTATGACATTTCCAATCGTTTCATCTGGGTTGGCTCTGACATATCAATGAAAAGTGTCACTCCCGTTAATGCAGGAAAATTCCATTAGCGCTCGCCATTATCTCGTCGTCCCGCATTCGTCAAGGCACTCTCCAGCACTGGGAATGCCCAGAAAGCTATACATTTGTGCACAGAATGGCGATAACAACACTTTGCGGGGAGTATTTAGGATAGCGCCGCCACGTGGCGGAAGAGTTGCCTTCCCTCGCGGGGAGCGGTTTTCAGTTCATCATAGAATTTTGCAACAGGGTTTTCCAGATTTTTTTTTTTCATTGATGGGAAAATCGAGTCGGCGGAGAGAAAAAAAGGACCATTTGGAAATTATATTTTTTTTCAGGAAACCCGTTTTTTGGGGTCGGCGGATCTGTAAACCAAGAGAATAAAAAAATCTGGCCTTAATGTCATATTTCTTAAATAGCTCATGCGCATCCTCGAATCACAATGAACTTATGTAGCAAGTGTTGAACTCATCCAATGAAAGCTGACAGCTCCAGTAAACTTTCCATGTACAGGTGTACATGTATGTACATTATCATTGGCAGATTACTAAATAGCACAGGGATATCCTCTAACCATACGAAATATGTGTATCAAGTTTCATAATCATCCAATGACAGATGACAACTGCAGCAAACTTTCTAAGTTTAGATCTACATGTACAGCCTCTACATGTACAATTCGGCTAAACAGAAATATCATTTGCCATAATTTGGACCAAAATTAATATTTCATATCAAAAAAAGCACAGACACATCCTCTAATCACAAGAAACATGTGTACCAAGTTTCATAATCATCCAATGACAGCTGACAACTGCAGCAACTTTCTAAGTACAGATGTACATGTGTCGTCCCCCCTCACAATATCTCCCCTTTACTTCGTAAGGCGAGATAAAAAGGCATAAATTCTATAAATTGGAAGATTATATTGGATATGACGTAAACTTGCAAAAGTCCCACAGTTACAATTTAAGTGTGGGTCTGTCCTAGCAAATAAGTTTGAACATGTTCATTATGTGAGTATAAAGGAGAGTGTCGGATTTCAACGTCGCTTTCAACAATTTTTCAGTCATATCACCCTGACTCAATCACATTCTGACACTGAGTCATCCAATCCTTGATCTATCCTCTTCCTGTTGAGCGAGGAAGTTCCATTTATTGAGTCACCAGTTGTAGCATCTGCTAATGTGTAAGTATGTATCTACCATTTGAAGTATGGATCTGCCATTGTGTGTGTCTGGATCAGTGAGTGAGTGAATATGATTTAACGTCGCTTTCAACTATATTTCAGTCCTATTCCTTTTCACACCCGGGAACCCCGTGGGTGCCTCAGTTAATCGCCTCTTACGACAAGCTCTCTGAGGAGCTGAAGCCTATTCTTAACATCACCTGCAATGTGCACGTGTCTGGATCAGTCATTGCGTAAGTAGGAAGCCACGATCATTTGTCAACCATGGACCTGTCATTATCCAAGTATGGGCCCTGTCATTTTGTAAGTTTGGACCCATCATTGTGTAAGTATGGACCCGTCATTGTTTAAGTATGGACCCATCATTGTGTAAGTATGGACCAGTCATTATCCATGTATGGGCCCCGCCGTTGTGTAATTGTGGACCATGGACCCATTATTGTGTAAGTATGAACCCATCATTGTGTAAGTATGAACCCATCATTGTGTAAGTATGGACCCATCATTGTGTAAGTACGGACCCATCATTGTGTGAGTACGGACCCATCATTGTATAAGTATGACCCATCATTGTGTAAGTTAACCCATCATTGTGTAAGTTGACCCATCATTGTGTAAGTATGGACCCATCATTGTGTAAGTATGACCCATCATTGTGTAAGTGTGGACCCCTGTGTAAGTATGGACCCATCATTGTGTGAGTATGGACCCATCATTGTGTAAGTATGAACCTGTCATTGTGTAAGTATGGACCCATCATTGTGTAAGTATGAACCTGTCATTGTGTAAGTATGGACCCATCATTGTGTAAGTATGACCCATCATTGTGTAAGTGTGGACCCCTGTGTAAGTATGGACCCATCATTGTGTAAGTATGGACCCATCATTGGGTGAGTATGGACCCATCATTGTGTAAGTATGAACCTGTCATTGTGTAAGTATGGACCCATCATTGTGTAAGTATGAACCTGTCATTGTGTAAGTATGGACCCACCATTGTGTAAGTATGAACCTGTCATTGTGTAAGTATGGACCCATCATTGTGTAAGTATGAACCTGCCATTGTGTAAGTATGGACCCATCATTGTGTAAGTATATGTTTTACCTGTTCCCCGGATGAACTACCTCCTCCTGTGGCCACTTCTACCATCACACTCTCTCCATTCTGAAATGGAAGTCACACCGACATATATGAAACCATTCTCGCAAGCCAGATTATCGATTGATAGCTGCACGGTTTGATATATGACACGCATGTATTTCATTGCCCTGATCGGAAATCTTAATTACATGTATGCATTGGGTTGATTATTAACTGGATATCTGCTTTATCTTGACTATTTGCTTCTTTGACATCTTTGCATAGAAGTGAAGCTGAATGGCTGATCTGAACAATATTAGCAATTCATCCGTCTGACAACCTTCAGCATGGTCCCCGAGTTCCAACAAATGTTTCATCTGCATTTGGTCATGGGCAATGATTTGGTGTAAGACTCATGAAATATAATTGACAAAGGATCTGCCACAAGTTGTATTGTCAGTCTTTTGTCCAGGATATTACCTTTTCAATGGGAGGTCTTACACCAAAGCCTTGCCTGGTCATGTCTGCATTGACTGGGACCTTTTAATGACCCAAACTGTAAACATTGCCAACATTCTCCCAAAACAAAAATATTTCAATTTGTGTTAAAAATAATACTCAAATGCATCGATGTATATGTAGGTCAGGGATCACTTACCTTCGTAAAGAGTGGAGTAATAAATACGAAGAAAATGTCATAGCAGAACAGCAGTGTCAACAATATTGTACAGACCTGCAAATAACAACAACAACACAAGAATCTGTATAACTCTGTCGAACGCTGTAGATGTGAGAGCTCCAATCGAAGCTTGACATGAATCAAGAGATATTCAGATTATGCTGACAGATTTCTGGTCAAAAAGTTGGTCAACAATATGCCTAGACTTGAGCCTTTTCAGCTGCACAAAGGCTCAGACAATATCTTCCTACATGAAGTATCTACCAAAAACTTCATCCTTTAGCCCTGATTATGCCAGTAAAGTTCATCATTATAGGCTTATGTACTCCAAACACATATATGAATATTCACGGACTTATAGCTTGAGAGTTTTAGATTTTTGTAAAATCGCTACGTATCCACCTTCAATTCATATGCACTTTCAAATTAACATGCAGAGAGCCATCCTGCACCAAAATGTTAGGGTGACTATGTGACATAGTTCATGACCTTGCAGTTCAAGGTCAAGTCACCCATGTAACCCAATCGCTATAGTCACATGACTGTCACAATAAAGGCCAACACATGATATTGTCTCTAAGATTTCAAGTTATTGAGTAAAAACAACCTTTTTCACCTCCACTTCTTGAGAATCATTTTCCCTAACTTCTTTACGGTAATCTCCTCAATAATTCAATCACAGGAAGTGAAATTTTCTACTATAAAATCGAGGCGATTAAATTTATTAGAATAGGAAGTAAACAGATTGGTTCAAAATGATGCATATATTGCATTATTTATTCACTATTTCATTGATTTTAGAGGGTGACCAAATTTATCAGAACAGCCGATTGAATTTTCCTATGAAGTAGGCTCTCATTTGCAAATTGTTCGGTAATGAGTGAGTGAGTCAGTGAGTTAGTCAGCTCATCCGAATCCTTTCATCGACAAAAGAAGGACAACCGTTGACATTAGAACCTTGCTTTTTGGCATGAAAGTGCATTAGGGGACTGTTAGCAGCAAGTTCTGAGCTGACCTACTTTTGATGAAAATAGCTGGTGATTTTTGATGAAAATCACTGCTGATTCTGACTTGGGCAGTACCCATCTTAATATAGGCAGGATTTCAACTGGAATTTTCAAGAGTTCAGTTCGCGTCAGAGCCTACCCTACTCTGTAGGTCCTGTGATGTTAGTCACACTGCCATGTGATAGGGGGATTGAATTATCAGAGGGAGTACCGTAATCAGGCCACACTTACTTTAAGACTCTGTAACCTAATAGTGGCCATGAGATATATACAGAATGTCACACCCATAATATCCTGTAGGATCCAAGCATAACTGAAAATGTAGAAAACAACATATACAGGACGCTGCAACATTGATGGACCGATGACACTGTCAATCCAAAATAACATTTCTTGTGAGATTCGTACCCCCTGAAGCTTCCAATTTGAAAGGCCTTTTCAAGGTAGTTTCTGTTTTCAAGGCATTTGACTTTCAGTGTGATTGAAGCTATGTAGATAAATTTTCTAAATTTTTTCACTTAAACATGTTAAAACGAGTATGAATGTCATGTTCATACATTTTTTTGCTAGGCTTCGATGGGGTTAATTCTTCCATCCAATGGCAAGGTCTTAAGCATAATTTTCCAATTTCCAAGACGTTGAATCATAAATCGTCATTTTCAAGGTTTTCCAGGTAGTGTTTGAACCCTGTTCTCGAAAATGTGGGAATAATCGGCACAGATATATTAGCGAAAATGTCGCAGATATCAATGATGTTACAGAGAGTAGTGTAGTTACGTACCTTGAGTTCCTCTCTACGGCCCAGAATATTCCCACACCAAAACACATTGCCAAAACTATCAGACTCTTCACTTGAGGCTGATGGGATAGCAGTGGAATACGATTGGCCGGTAACCTGGAAAGAGATACCGAACAATCATAATAATGTTATTGCATTGTTAGAGATAATACTAAGGATGGGGGCTACGTTAAATGCAAAAGCAAAATGACAGCACGAGCCAAAATTGGCTTCAATAAACAGCCGAACAACACATCATCTCCATCAGGGTTCCCAGCTTTTCATGGAACCAAAATTCCCTGATTTTTCCCTGGTTAATTTCCCAAATTCCCACATGTGGCAGGTGAAAATTAATTTTACTTGCCCTCACTCAAATTTTACTCGTACACAATTTCATGTGCACCCACGTTATCCAATTGTAAGGTCTCGCAGCCCGTAAAAATTTTGTTATTGGTATTCCTGTTGAATTGAGTGCAGTAACTGCAATACATCCGATCAGTATAACAAAGCCACGGTCAATAGTCCTTTCAGCGAATTTGTAAATCTGCTTTTTCTTAGAGTCAGTGCCAGTGTCCACACTCGAACCAGCAGGTGTTTGCTGCTCTGTCGCCACAGTATTATGACTGCCCGGATCATGTGGACTTTTCATCAAACACCGCTCCACGTTGCCAACCAAGCCGCTTAGGAAAGGAAATGCTTTCAGCGACACCTAGCGGGTGACAAGGAAAGCCTCTTTGTGATAAGAATCAGCTGTGCAGTAAAATCAAGGGAGATAATTTGGCAGAAGTGCACTTATTCTGCCTTGTTTTCTGTACGTTGAGTAAACATAGATGATCGCATGTACAACTGCATTACATGTATATATTTGTAAACCCGAAATCCCAAAACAAACCTATGTTTACAAACTGAGAAATAGTGTTGAAAGATATGGAAATAAACTACAGAGTCAAGATGAAGCCTCCGACTAAACCTAGTGAATTTACTTGACATGTGTGGCAGGTAGTTTTTATTTTGACTTGTCACATCGCAAAATCGCTTGCCGGCGGCAGGTAGGCAGGCAATATTTCGATCCCTGTAGGGCAATCGATATATATATTAGAGAAATTACCATATTATTTTGGGGATAGAAAAGGTCGAGTTTTTCGATCATAATATTAACTTTTTAAAACATAAAGGCTAAGCAAGGGCTTTTTTAACAGAATGTAGTGCCCAAATATAGGTTGAAGAAATTTACTTCTGTCAATGGCAAACAAATTCTATACAGCCTGTGGTTTACCTTGTACGGGGAGGACATTCTTGTATCCAAGGCCAGATACAGTTAAAGAGGGATGTGGATCCAGCTATACAGAAGGCGGAGATAATCACATATACTGTGGAAACAAAAGAATATTTACAATTAGGTCACCTGAATAAATCTGTTAAGAGCGAAAAGTTTTAATATTGATATTAGTGTAACAAGCAATGAAACGGTTCACCAACCTGTGACTAGCACTCATGCATGTCCATATTTTAACAAATATGTACACGTATCAATTTTTTGTCCATACCATGACTGGGTTTGGATATAGACATTTAATTTAACTGAATTTATAGCCCCAAACTGTGGCAGAGATTTTTCGAATGAGATCAAGTTTTTATTCTCTGCATCAGCTACGTCTTCAATGCCTTCCTTTGACAGCGCAATTAATGTACTAGTATGTAAGATCGAGACCCCACCTGTGTGGTTCCTGGGTGTGAAAAGGAATAGGACCCAACGCCGTGATATGACTGAAATATAGTTGAAAGCGACGTTAAATCATATTCACTCACTCACTTGAGCATTGACTTCAATAAGGCCCCTTGGATCAATACCACTGTGGCAGAGTATATCCAAATGCTCACAAGTCACCAGTCTCCCAATGGAGTTTGGAATATCCCCTGTTCACCCATTCAATCACCAATCTCTCCCAATGCATTCCTTCGATACCGGTAGTAAAATAATATGAAGTCAAATTCTCTTTTGATTTCCAAAGTTGAAACTGGAAAGTAAGATGGAGCGGATTCTTCTGCAAGGTCGCTTACAGCAATATCCAAAAGGGGTTTTCAGAGAACATCAATCTGTAAGTCCATCATTATACTGTCCACATAAGCTCTTGCCCCAGCTTAAAAATAGCAACTACAATACGTAGACTGTAGGACTCTGTTAAATCAAGATATTAACAGAGAGTGTCAGCGTGCTGTTCCAGCTGTCTCCCCTCCAGTGATTGGTCATTCCACTCACACCATTTCAAATTAAGACGATCGTTCTCATTGAATCACTATTTATAGGAGCCATATCCTAATCTTCATTCACAACCATGTGACTATCTTAGTTGACCCATGACGTAACCCGGCCTCGTTTTCGATCTCAAAATGTTGTTGTTGCATCATCATCCAGTAATTGGCCCTCCCAAAGAGGGTCCAATTATATAGGCTACTATAACAGGAAGAATAGAGATGATTAGAGAAAGTTCACATGTAGATCATCCTTGCTGACCTACATAAGAGACTGACCTAGATATCCTACTGACCTAGATATTCTACTGAAGTAGATAATTTACTGACCTAGATAATCGTAGAGGTAGTAGAGGGCCACAATTACTCCACACATGACAAACACAAGGATGATGAGATGTTTAGCGGAGAGATTGACTGTGTCCTGGTCCTCCGGGTCGGGATCAGTGTCCACCATCTTCTCCTCACCTGGGCGTATCAGGTGGGGGCGTTTACGCAAGTAACTAAAGATCCAAAAGTGTTTTGTTAGGAACAAATGTGCTTTACAGTTTAATAAATATGTTATATATATATATATGGATTATTGAGATCATTGTTCATATTATAAATATAAACTAAAACAGAAGAGGCCAATATAAAGATTATTTAAGGTGGCTTGACAGAATCCAAAATGACCATTTGTAAAGTTGCAGCACAGTCAAGTAGCACATCAGCACCATGAACAGCACCACTCCTCTCAGTATATCATGTGATCACATATATGGAGTGACTTGCCATTCGAAATGTCACAGCCATCCCTGAACAGAAATTCACAAACATGAAGTGTAAGAAGTGGATACATGTATATTGATCTCATTGAATCTATTATGTTGGTGTGGGTGATGTAGTCTGTCAAAACAATACTGTCTAGCTGTTCGGCTATCTACATCTAGTCAGGCAATAGACATCTAGATGTAAAACAGCCCTCCAGCTTAGGGCAGCATGGTTTGTACCATGTTTGTCTGGCACAGGAGGTAAATAAAGTGCCAAACAAATGAGACTCTCTGACGATCCATTATGATCACCAGTGTCTCTAGAGCCTTTCAAAATTCGAAATTCAATTTTTTTGTAGTTTTGGTTAGGTTTTTGTTAGGGTTAGGGTTTTGCTAGGTTATGTTTGTTTGGGTCATCGTCGCCGTGTGACCAATAAGGTTAGGTGCGACGTTAAACTTCAAACAACCAATCAACTAGATGTAAAACATATTCAGGGACAAACAGACCCAGGCAAGTCTCCATCGAGATTTGACTGGGTTAACACAGATCATGTAGTATAGTGTGGTTTAAGTGTGTTGCAAAATGATCAGTCATTTCTCAGAATTTTATCTGACAAAAGCAGGATAAGTACTTTTGATCAGATAAAACCAAAATTTATGCTGAAAAGCATACCAGTGGACGGTTTCACTTTCGGTCAATCTGAATTATACGCGGTATGGAATAAGCTCCAGCATAATATAGAAAATAAATGTTAATTACCATAGAAATATTGGTCATTTTTAGCCGAATAGTTGAAAACGAATTTTAATAAATTTCCCAATCAATGTACCAGTAAACATAGATAAATTTGGGAAATTGGTTTAAATTCATTGTCAACTATTTGACTAAAACTGAATCTCCCTTACCAATATTTGTGTGGTAACCTTTCATTTTTTGCAATTGACACAGCTTAATGGTAAGGTTTTCATCTTATTGTTGGGTTTCATGCTTGCACGCTCAGCATTTCACATTTACCGTACACAAGATCGGGATAAAAAACTGACAAGCGATCGCATTATGTTCAGGTGAAGTTCTTCAGCATTTTCCAAAATACATGTAAAACAAAAACAACAACAACACTCACTTCATTAACACTTAAAAATAGTTGCGTATTCATAATCCACTATCTGAAGGGCATCAAAACTTTTGTGTTGTCTTTTATCTGCATTGATCGGACAACTTACTTGGAATATGTGGTATTGCCGGACCAGTAAGCCCCGATAACGATGCACATTACAGCGATAAGCCAAATGACGACCATGTTGGCGTCAGTTTTCGGTGGATCCGGAGCAAAAAGCCAAACCTTGACATTCTTCAATCCTAACGCCTGGGTAAAATAGAACAGGAATTAATAATTTCATGTGATATTGACATTTCAGATGAATGGAAGAAACTATTGGTTATCCTTTCCTGTTGGTCATGTCGTGTCTACCACTTGAAAATCAAGAATTGTTTCATTATAACAAGTCGAAGAAACTGGTAATCTGGATTCGAATTTTAATATACTGACGTTGCGACGCTCCCCAGAACATCTTCAACAGAGTGAGAAATATGTACAGAAAATCACATTAAATATATGAAATCAGCTTGGAAGATGAGCATAAAGTTGATACCAGGCGCCGCGGAGCATATTCAAAAGTGGGGGGGCTGACCCCTATCTCGACCATAAAGTGGGGGGGGGGGGCTGAAGTCGCCCCTAGATAGGGCTTATAACATTACAGCTCCGAAAAGTGGGGGGGCTGAAGCCCCCCCCCCAGCCCCCCCGGCTCCGCGGCCCCTGGATACAGGGTTCCAACCGAATGGAAAAAAACAACTAGGCAACACCTTTGATGATATGACAAAGGTAATAAGTTTGAACCCTGTATCAACTTAAATGTGCTCACCTTCCAAGCTGAGTGCATATATTTAATGTGATTTCTTGTACATATTTCTCACTCTGCTGAAGACGTTCTGGTGAGCGTCGCAACATTAAAATGCGAAATCCAGAGAACTAGTTATTGCTAATACGTGGATGACTGAGAACCTCCACTCAATTGTTTTATTACATATTGTACAAATCTTGATAATCTGATCAGGTTAAGTCATAGAGGCCTGAATGTACCTGATAACTTATTATCCCACTTCTAACCCATGATGCAATATACATATACATCCTGGACAATTAAATGACAGGAGGGGATTGTGATACAGTTGCATCACCCTAGCATCGTTTATATGTAACACAACATCAATTGAATTGCCATGTGCCACTGTGTGTTGTCAATTAAATTAATGTTGAGTTACATAGAAGCGATGCTAGATTTCAGAATAATTGATAATCTCATGAACTGGGTGCACAAATCACAATGCGATTGAAAGCGAAATGAAACATCACCAGGGTTCAGGTCAATTGAAGAAATGTAGACCTATCAATAAATCAGCCTGTATGACAGTGCCCATTGCTTTCAATGCACAAATCTTCTCCACAAGGTTCTCTAGTGAATGAATCAAGGTCCATATAAGGCAGCATTGTGTAAAATTCAAGAGTGTAGCTGGAATTATTGTCAAAATAGTGTTTACATTTGACCTGTTGTGTCAATAGGTTAATAGGAAATAGGTCAAGGTCAGTCCAGAGTGAACTTGACCTAGATAATTTAATAAAGCCACACTATGCCAAAGACAGACACTAGATCAATTAGCTCCTGAGATATTGCATTCACAAGCAAATATCACTACTGCTGACATTTTGACCTCTGCGACATTTGAAAATAGGTCAAGGTCAGTCAGAAGTAAACTTGACCTAGGGGCCCTTATAAAAGCAGCCATAGCAGCTTTGTGTTGAAGATGGAGACCCTAGATCAGTTTGTTCCTTACATACTGTGTTCACAAACAAATAGGACTGATATTCACATATTGATCTCTGTGACCTTTGAAAATAGATCAAGGTCAGTACGGAGTGAGCTTGACTTAGAAGCCTTCATAAGACAGCATTGACAGCTATTCACATCTTGACCCCTATGACCTTTGAAAATACGTTAAGGTTACCCCAGAGTGAACCATGTCTTTGTGGCCCTCATCAGGCAACATTGTGCCAAAGATTGACAAGGTTCCATGTCTATTTGCTCCGTAGATATTGTGCTCAAAAGGAACTGTGACTGCTACTCACATTTGCCCTGTGACTTTTGAAAGGTCACCGTGAGTGCGGAGTCAACTTGACCTAGATGCTCTCATTAGACAACATTGTACCAAAGATCAACACTCTAGTTCAATTTGGTTGTTACATATTGTATTCACAAGGAACTGAATAACTGCCATTCAAATTTTGACCTCTGTGACCTTTCCAAATAGGTCAAGGTCAGTCCGGAGTGAACTTACTCCTCATAAGGCAGCATTGTACCACAGATGAAGGCTCTGGCCCTCTCTGTTGTTGAAATATCATGTTCACACCCTTTGGGACGGACACACGGATGAAAGGACGAACAGCAGTTCCACAGTTTCCTCCCAAGACATGACAGGGAACAAATTATAGTTTTCAATGTAAATGTCTTTTGAAAACACGTCTTTCTAGAACTGCATAAAAATGCGGAAGAAGATTCAAAACTTTCTAGAATATTATTCTAGTTTATCATGTTTTATCCAGCTTAAAAACCTGATTTTTGTTAATTTTAGAAGCCGTTTTTGTTTTGCTGTGTAGAAATATCTTGGTCATACTTGTAAACGTCTGTAGGCACCCACACTGATCATGGCGACGGTGATGTTGGCCTCGGGGAAGGAATCGTTCACACCAGGGACAGTCTGTAAATGTTAGATAATACACAAACATATGAAATTGGTAATAAATATAAATACGAGAAAATAAAATAAAACAAAATACGCTTGCAATATAGAAGTTATTTTTTTTTTATTTAGAAAGTGATCTTCTAATGTATTGAGCTATGGGAGCTGTGTCATTACAGTCATCAGAGGGATACTGATGTTCGCTTTCAACATGTACAAGACTACCAGTCGGCTACCTCCTATTTTTGTGGGAAGCCCGTTGGCCGAGTGGTTTAGATCGCTGACATACAGTGCTGGCGATTGGGTGCCTTACTCAGGTGGTCGCTGGTTCAAATCTTGCATGGGACTCGACCAATTTTCAGCACTAGAATCTGTGCTATACTATTAACGATGATGTAATCCCAACATTACCAAAATACTGAAATATAGAAGATGTACAACTACCGGTCTTAACCTCTCAGGACAGAATTTATTTCAAAAGGGCCTGACCTAGCATGTTTGGTATGGGCACCCATATGTGACACAGAATATGGCAAGGCATAGGGAAATAGGCTGTGGTATAGGAATGCTGATAACCATGGTTTGGGAGTTGTCTCCCATGATTTCTAGTCATGTTCTTTGGGAGTTGTCTCCCCTTGGTCCATGCCTTCAGTGCAGAGATCGCAATAAAGTTGAATTGAATTGAATTGAATTGAATTGTTAGATTATTAAATACTCTAAAGTACAATTTGATGTTCACCCAATTGGGCCACCCAATCTCATGTTTGAAGTTGAAAAGCAAAGGTCCTCATACATATCTTATATTTTGGTTCAGTTTATGATGGAATTATCAGCCTATCTACTTCATTTAGTTATATTTGAAATATTTTGCTTTAGAAAAGTGGTCCAAAGTTGGCATCTCAAACCAGGATGATTTCAGTAATAAAATCTGGATCACTTTATATCTATACTTGTTTGACGATAGTTTGTGTAAAATCACACAGTGTGTGTTTCACATCAGATCACTTGGCCCCGACGTCAATACTTGTCACGTTCAGTCTTCGGGCGGCTGGTCTTACATTGGCATCACAATCATGAAAAGATAAGCAGCGAGCAAATCTTGATTCCACTGGGCTTGGGATACCAACTTTTTAAAAGATTCTAGCAGACAAAATACTTCAAGTTAAACCAAGTTAAAGTAGATAGACTGATATTTCTATCATTATTTAACCTATATAAAATATATATTAAAAAAAAAAGAGAATCTTTCTATGAAACCTAAAGTTGCATTTCACCTTTAATAAATACACAAGTTACCAACGATAGCAGTACCAAAACGGACCATCGCTGGTTGTGTGTCCACTCCGGTACCTCTATTGTACCACTACGATAAATATGTAGTCAACACAATGGTACCATACTGCTCTGGAAAAAAGTTTTCACCGGAGGGAAATAATGGGTGTAGGAGAAACTGCATACTCCATCAATTCATCGATTTCTCATCGTAATATATTTGATCACCCATATTTCTGGTTACATTTGATCAGCTGGCCGCGGAACTAACATAACAATATTGCAGGGCTTGCTTTTCCACAGAATCCGATTCCCATCAGCACTCCCACACAAAACAGATCACGAGAAATCAATAGATTTCCGTAAACGATAGCTTCGGATTACTGCAAAGGTAGATGGCAAGAATCTGTTTTGGGTTCCCGTGAAGTTTGAGGAAAAACAAGGCTTGTATTGTCTCCCAAATTCACAACGAGTGACAAGCGTGCTTTGACCCAATGACCTTGTAAAAATAGGACACAGTTTGTAATTTTAGCCAGCCTAGGCCTTATAAAAGAGTGAAAACGAATCCCCCCCCTCCCCCGGCCCCAAAATCAGGTGTGAATCACGAGGTGTATGAGTCCCCAATCTAGGTAAACCAAGATGGTAAATCAGAGGAATACCATCTAGACGCAACACTATGAAAACTTTGTGCGAAATGTTCGCAGATATTCTGCGAGATCCCATAATAAGCCAATCACAACCATTTCTGACTTTTCTCTCTGATAATGATTGACGTTTACTTCACGGAGATCAACATCTTCGCGCGGCACAATCTTTTGATATTTTCTACCTCCTAACCAAGTCAGACTTTTCGGCGGGAGTAAACTTTTTGATCTTCACGGACACTGTCTGCAAATGATGCCATATTTGGATACTGTTTCGAGATAACGTTTATATATATTATTCCACGTGCTACATGTACCGTGTGTAATTACTCTGGGCGTGATTTCAACAAGCTAGCCACCTGATTGGCTAACAAATGTAGTTTCAGATTCGCATGAGATTTATATAGGGCTGAATTCAGATATAATATTCTGTGATATTATATCTGAGTTTACTGAGATTAATCAGTCCCTAGAGGTGGAGAGTTTCAAATAAAGTAAAACCTGGGAATACTGACACCTGGGTAAACTGAGTAACCTCTAAATACTTTCTATGATCCCAATACTTAAATTTAATGTATGTTGAACCTTGATAAACCAGAACCCTGCCAAAACCGACAACATAATCTGGTCCCAAGCACGGTCGGTATACACAGGTTACACTGTATACAGTAATTCCCCTAATAATTCGATCACCGGATGTGCAGCAAAGATGGCATCTACATCGAAATATTCTTCATGGCATCAGCTACAAAGTGTCAAATTAATCATTATATGACTTTTCTTCAATTTGAATGGAGAATGGAAATGTTACGTTTTCTCTGTGAAAAGTTGAAAAGTGAACTTCCTGTGATTGAATTATTAGGGGAAATAAACCATAGCCAAAATGTGCTAGAATGCACCAATTCACATAAATTTATATTTTCAAATTTTTCTGAGGGGGGGGGGGGGGAGGCCCCTGGCTCTCGTTAGCATTCAAGTTCTACCTCAATGGTAATCGACCCCCACCTCCCCCTTTCCCCCCATTTGGAAACCAGCTTACAGGCTTGTGTTTTGAAGTGATCAAATCATAAGAGACCTTACCGTAACAAGTAATCGGTCACAAATGTGAGGACTTAAACCTCGCAACTGGGATAAATACATGTCATGTAGGTCAATCAAGATTTTTGAAACAATGACTACATGAATGTGTCATGATCATGAAATATACGGTGTTAATGAGAAATCTCAGACAGACGTACATCATGACGACAATATACCTAAACGCTGATTTTGGCAGATGAGGTAAGAAAGACTTCAAGTGTACTTGGATGTGAGACAGGTGAGGGAGTATATACATATATGCGTACCATGGCAGTATTTGGCGTGTTCACGATAACCAGACCCACTCCACCCTGTTCCTGTACATAGATGGCTTTCTCTGAAAATGAACAGTCCCCACGGAGTAATAGGACGATCTTCCCGTTGACATCAAGACCACTGATACCCGTGTCATTACATCCAGTCTGGTTGGAGTAGTCAGCTATAGCATAATACTTCTGGGTAAAAAATAGAAAAATCAATCTGACTATTCAATCCACTAATCAGAACAAGCGAATAGGCTGAAAAAAATTACAGGTACATTTTTGACAAAAATGATGAGATAGGGTGGCTTTTGTTTTTATCTTTTTTACCCCCACCAACAGACCAAAATATCCATTTTTTCTGGCAAACGGTACCGATGTGGTACTTTATTATACAGATTGCATGAAACCAACAATGTTCTCGGAGTAAATTGAAGAGTCAGCCTTGAACAATACTACTTCCTTCAAATAAAACAAGACATTGACGCAATGTCTAAGAGCATTACATTTACCTTGGTAAAACTTTGACAGAAAAATGTGAAAAAAAAAAGTTTTTTATTTTTTATTATTTTTTTTTTTTACATTTACTTTTACAATAAAAGGGTTGTGACGCGGCACTACAAAAATGACACGGCGGAATTTGTGAAGGTGGAAATTTATTTTATACAACCTTAGGCCACTGTGAATTGTTTGTTTCTCGTAACCTTGCTTGTAAAAATACACAGGTCTGCTGAGCATGATAATTATTAATTATTAACTTGCAAAGCAATTGTATACAAATATGAAGAAAAGTTTTACTCATAAAAATGTATATTATCTCTCATGGATTTTTATTATTTGCCCACAAAATATATATGAGGGCTGGTTACGGGAATCGAACCATTAATTATCAGTGGCCATAGATACTATACTCAATCGCTGGTGAAAAATTAGCAAAATGACGACAACTTGAGGATAGGCAGATCCGATATGAAATGTACCGTTTCTTCCTGTGTTTTTGGCAGAGCCTTGAAGGTTGGGTTGTAGAAAATGCAGGCGGACACGGACTGGGAACTGTCATTGTTAACCTGACCCAGTAAGATCCCATCTTTAGCGGAAACCTACAAAAATACCAAATTACATGTAAGCAAATTCAGCTTTGAAATCCTATACTTTCCCTCCCTAAATATTGCAAATTATAATCTGCTAGACACGGCTGCCCATGCCTTGAGTGTACACTGTAAATACCCCTAGGGTCGAGATAGAATTTCATTCAATTTATTTATTCAAACTTGCTTGCCTGTAGCAGTATTAACATGATTAAAGATGTAATCAGCCTCAAAATCTAGACTGCCATCAAGTTTTCTGAAACTCATTGAGAGCGAGCCTGTGACATATGCTACAAAAGGTACAGGAAGAACTATATTCAACCGGTGTGCAGACAGTTTCCCCTGGGGATATCTCCCCCTGCAGACATTTCCCCCCTTCTGACACTTCCCCCTTCCTTTATATTTTGGTATTGTGAATTTGTACGAATGTGTAGCAAAGACGAAATAATGACAAAAACAATTTGAAGCATTTTTTTCCTATTATTTATTATTTTCTATTATTTTCTGATACGTAGCATGTTTTGTTAATTAAAAGTTAACATAGTGATAGTACATGCTGTATGTCGCCACAACTGTTCCTATCAATAATGCCTTCGTTTGATAGTCACACGCTTCGTTCATTGATCTTCGTGTGTAGGCCTACCGTACCATATAAATGTTCATTTTCATGCTTCTTACCGGTTATTTTCTGGAAGCTAATCCTCCACGCTTGTCACTTTCATTTAAGTTGGCAGTGATACTGATTAGCCGTTATCGCAGGAACTCCGACCTCCCCATATTACAGTAGATGCCATGTTTTCCATGACAATCCAAGTGCAAATGCAAAGTGGCCCAAATATATTCAACTGTAATATGGGGAAGGTCGGAGACGCTGTGAAAATGCTTGTGTACAGCTAATTACTAGCACTGTGAACTCAGTTCGGGAAATTGCAGAATTCGGGAACGTTGTCGAATTCGGGAACAGTTTCCGAATTCAGGAACATCGACAAACATTCAGCAAAGTTCCCGAATTCAGCAACGTTCCCGAATTTGGGAACTCAATTATAACATGGAGAATATAGGACTGAAGAAACATTTTCTCACTTGCAGCAAAAAAAGACAGCTAGAATTTTGAAATCACAGCATGAATATCAAGAGAACAAATGTTGTTACTCATTGATAGAAAAATTATAATGCCGTTCACTGAAAAGAAGTGTCAGTTACGTTTTTAGATGAAAAGTGGCCAAAGTTCCTGAATTCGTAAACCTGTTTATTATGGAGGAAATAGGACAAAAACACATTTTCTCACTTTCTGCAAAAAACGACAGCTAGAATTTTAAAATCACAGTCCTGATGGAATTCAAGAGAATGAAAGTTGTCACCTATTGATGGAAAAATTATAATGCCGTTCATTGAGAAGAAGTGCCGATTACGTTTTCAGTGGAAAAAGTGACCCAGAGTTCCCGAATTCGTAAACAATCAAAGCCGAATTCGACAACGTTCCCGAATTCTGCAATTTCCCGAACTGAACTTTAATAAAAGCGACAAGAGTGGAAGAGAAGGAATTAGCTTCCAGAAAATAACCGGTAAGGAGCATGAAAATGAACGTTTATATGGTACGGGTTATAACACACGAAGATCAATGAACGAAGCGTGTGACTAACAACCGAAGGCATTATTGATAGGAACAGTTGTGGCTAATGCTGTATGCAGCATATAGCACTATAGCTCTGGTGTAGCCTTGTTCTTTACAACGTGAGAACAATGCTACGGCTGCAAATCAATCACCAGATGGAGTTGTTGGAAAAATGCCGGACGGGCAACATTTGCCGAACGTGTTAACCAAAACCAATAAAATAATTGTGTTCTGTGTCCACTTGCCTTTCATAAAACACCTCGTTTAAGAGTGACTGTCGACATTTAGCTTTCAAGACATCTAAACTCGGACGAGGGGGTAAAACTGTCCACATCGCCTAACGCCGATTTCGCGCCACAACACCGCGCGCCAAACACTACACGCACAGCGGGGATATGGACAGTTTTACCCCCCCTTGTCCGAGTTTAGACTTCTTGCAAAGCTAAAAATGGACAGTCACTCATAAACAAGGTGTTTGATGGAAGGTAAGTGGACATAGAATCGAATTATTTTATTGGTTATGGTCAATTGATCAGCAAATATTGCCCGTATGGCACTTTCCCAACAACTCAATCTGGTGATTGGTTTTCAGCCGTAGCGTTGTTCTCACCTAGAAAAAGAACAAGGATACACCGGAGCTAATAGCACTAGAGCAGTTACTGGTATGGTCTGATATTGTTAGTGTGTACATATATGTTATACTGTATGGGATAGTTATTAACTTATACTATCTATGTACACTGTTTAATCATGCCAAGTTATGGAAAAATAAAACCTAAAAAAAAAAATATGCTCCAAATTGTTTTTGTTGATATTTCAACTTTGTTACACTTTCGTATGAAGTCATGCACAAATATTTAGGAAGGGGGAAATGTCTGAAGTGGGGGGGGGGGGATATCTGCAGGGGGGAATGTCAGCGAAATGTCCTCACTCATGCAGCATCAGCCCGGATCCATCCTCGCCAGCCAGTGTATCGATCGATCTGTTAGGATCGATACACTGGCTTGGTTAGTCACCCATACAAGTTCTGGATATAAATAGATCAAGGGCTTTCCTCTAAATCAACCCAATCAGTGAACGCGCTAAGCTAGTTGTTTAGGCCAATCCCCTGAGAGGTATGAGATGTTGCAGGTTTGAATTTCATCGCGGCCCAAACTGCTTTGATGTCAAGACGAAATCGACATCGGGAGTCAAAGCAAAAACCGCAGTCTTGGGATATTGACACGCTAATTCAGAACAAACTCGGGGGATGAAATGTACGAGATTGCATAATAGAGGCATCGGCTCAAGAACTCATTTGAATCACCAAAAATGTACAGGTAAACCCTTTGCGAGGATTTAGGATTTACCTGGACTTGTGAAGATGCCCGGATCAGGGGAAAAATCTCCTGGATTCTATTAACCAAGTTGACATGGCTTCATTCATTCGTTCGGCTCTATTCGGCAATAAAACAACCCCTACCAGCTCTCTGTCCATTTGTTTTTTCGAGTTCGGCAAAGAGTTTGATTGCCGTGAAGAGCTTATCCGTCTGCAATCAGTCTTCAAACATAAATGGTCGGTTGAATTCTCCGCCATTATCTTCGTACGTGTCACATAATCAACTACGTATCGTGCGCACGTGACCGGCCGTACGAAGATAATGGCGGAGAATTTAACCGACCGTTGATGTTTGAAGACTGATTGCAGACGGATGAGCTCTTCACAGCAATCAAACTCTTTGCCGAACTCGAAAAAACAAATGGACAGAGAGCTGGGAGGGGTTGATTTATTGCCGGATAGAGCTGAATGACCCACGGAGCCGTGTGATCCCGGAGTTTACATGTAATTTCATTGAGAGGCATCATGGCATGAACGAAGTCATGTCAACTTGGCTAGGATTCTATTCAACCACATCAATCTCAAATTCTGTCAAGCGTTTTTGGGGTACAAGGAATATATGACTTTACCACATTCACACAGAATACACCCAATAAGAGACTCTTTCCTGTAACTTTAAAACAATTGTAAATTATGCTGTAGGAGAAGGCGGATGGAGGGGAGGGGGGGGAGGGGATGATTCAGTGAATCTATGTCTGTGGTCACGATGATCGCCCCATTTCTGTTCCGACAAGTCGTGTATATTGTTGTTGTTGTGTATATGTGTATACCGTGATAACACCATATCCCAGCAATAAGGTAATGTAAACAGTCAACATTTCCTACTCCAACATTTGATAAGAGAGATAAACAAATATTATCTTCTACTGAAAAGTGAAAGTTCAACCAGTCAAAGTCACGTGTTAATTCCGGGTATTGTGAAAACTAAAACTCAACATGTGTAAAATAAAAGTGAACTAGGACTTGGTATAAAATAAAAGCATCGGAACACAAGATCAAAAACAAGAACATTTACTGTCCATGGCATGACACTTCTTTGGCTTGCAATATCTTACTGTAAGAAATGTAATATCTCGGTATTTCGTTTCCGGGTGTAATCAACAAGAACTGAGATTTGTACTTCTAACATTTACGATCCGTAAGTCAATTCGATTCTAGGTTCAGGTTTTGCATCAATGTTTGTCGTTCGGTACACGTGCACGCGAGACAGACAAATTTTGGCGGCGTGAGCAAAACAAAACGAATAGAGATGTCAAAAGATCCGGTAGGTTAATTTCGAATGTAGAATCTGGAAAATGATCTTTTGATTAGGCTCGACTCCCTTACTAAGTTCGATTGTGAGCAAATCTTGTTTACGTACAGCGAAAACCGAAAAATATCAGAACTTGTTCCAGCAACAACAACAACAACATGTTAATTATTCAATATTTTTCAATAACTCGGAGCAAAACAAATCAAAATGTCAAAAGATCGGTTACGTTAAGTTCGAATGTAGAATTTGGAAAACGATATTTTGATTGTGGTCGACTTCCTTACTAAGTTCGATTGTGAACAATTTTTTTTACAGGGAAAACCAAAGATATCAAAAGTTGTTTCACCAACAACAACAACAATATTCAATATTTTTTTTAAGAACTCGGTCTTTCAAGCACAACAGAGCAACAGCATTTGGGGGATTTTTTGTCCTGGACAGGTACTTTTGCACAAGACAGAATAAGTTGGCAAGTGACAGTCAAACACAATGTCTTTCTCAGTTTTTCTCATTAAAGTAATCAGGTCTCCCTGTACTGGAAGATTTTTTCCACTTTCCTGCAACATTATGGAACACAAAAGCAACATCATTTTGTATCATTTACGTCCAGGCTATCATCGACTGTCATCCTATCTACTTCATTTGGTTTTATTTGAAGCCTTTTGTCTCCAAGTAGCTTTGACCTGATTCTGACCAGAAGAGTTGATTCCACCCAGTTTGAGTGAATGACTCCATAAATCCTCACCCCAATTAGGCTGAATTAATCGTAACCCAAAGGGTTCCCTCCTTTTCATCCGACGACCACGACTTTGAAAGATGGTAATGTTTGGCGCATATGGACTGGTCCTCCTCTCTAGAAAAGTGTAAAATTTATACATGTATTATACTTTTGTCAATGAAGTGTGTGGGAAGGTGGAGTATGTTGTCAACAACAAAAATAAACACATGAAGGAATAGACAACATTGGGCAAACGTACACTGCGACTGAAAGAACAATCCAAACAGTGCCCAAAAATATTTTTCCCTATTTTTGAGATTCTTTCTAACGAAGAAAAATACTCCCAAACATTGTGGAAATGACCAGATGTGTTGAATGAAGGGAGCCACCATCTTTATGGTTTAACCAATGAGTGGCCGAGTGATATTCACGTGACAACTAGCTCATGACGTCAATGGGCCGCTCTGCTGTTAGAGAGCAAACATGGCAGCAAGTGATTTTCAACTTTTTCCAAGGGTCGCCTTGCATTTCCGAGAGTTTTAACCTGACTGATGACTGGGCCAAACCATGCTTTCATCTGCGCTGCTTGGGAGCAGTGTCGAGGGATACAACTTAGTGTCAGGCATGTTCGAGCCCATTGAAGACGATCTACCGTAGAAATCGATCGAGGATGCATGTACCGTAGATGCCGGCCGTATGCGGATTTCATTTAATCGGCTCTGCTGTGAGATGTCCTGTTAGGAAATGATCAGATGAGCACATGTGCAAGTGCTGACATTAGCTGACAAGGATTTATTCCATAAACATTCTCAGGTAAATTTTCTCGCACGCTAGATATTTGGGTGGGTGTTTAACGGCCGTGTCATGCTAGACAGTTTCTTTCGGTAACAGTTCAACGGTGAGAGAAATCTCCGGACAACCTTTTCCCGGGGTAACGGCCCTCCAGCTGAGGCAGATTTAGTTTCGTTTTCTGGTTGAGTGCCGATCTTTATTGAGGCTCGATTCTCTGAATTGGTAACACAGAAATCAGAATCATTCACATTCTCGGTTATACATTAAACAATCTCAGTGAGTTTTACTGCCAAATTTTGTTGACGCATTTTGGCGTAGTCACCAGCTGAAAAGTATTGGCCTGTAACGGAAGCATATTTTATCCGACAACTCGATGCTGTGTTTCATTGACACTTTGACAGTCTAGACTGGCTGACAGATCAAACCCGATTTCTCAACAAGGATAAGATCATTGTTATTGTACAAACATCAGCCGGTATTTACAGGGTGCAGAATACTAGAATGTATAGCCACACCTGCTGGCCTATCGGGCTGCGATTATTCCAGTGCATGGCAAACTGTGCGTTTCCGCCCAGTTCACTGCAGTGTTCTGCGGCCCAGTGACGTCACTAAACTTGCCGTAATGGCGGCGCCCTTACAAGCGACAGAATTTGTCATTAACGGCTTTCTTACTCGGTTGGAAAAAATTGCAAAATTGAAATAAAAATCGTTTTGGGCACTTCTGGAATTGCAATATTTGCAATATACGTTTATCAAAGGTTGTCTATTCCTTTAACATTCTACAGTATTTTTCAGAGTCAAACTGTTTTGCAAAAACAATGGTGTGTTTCGAAAAGAGCACCATCTTGTTTGCTGTCCCAGTCCCAACTGCTAGGCGTGATTAGTCGATAATTCATACAAATATGCAAAAACAATTGGAGCCCCCAAACCATGTACATTAGCCAGCCTTGTAATAAGTAACACTCCTTGTGTATTTTGGGCCTTAATGACTTGGGTGCTCCAAAGAAAACTACGGTAAATTCTCTAAGTATTCGTGACCGGAAGTGAATATCGCTGTCGTGAAAAACTGATCACTTCCGAATCGGTTGTGCAGGTCAGTTCAGAAAAACGGACGTTTTCGTAAATTAGAGTCCCCATATTAAAATTAAATGCCCATACCGTTCGACAATGAAAGGTCACAATACGTCGACTGTGGTGTTTCTTTAATTTGGTGATATTTACCCCAGACAGCACTCTTAAATGATATAAGGTAGACAACCACGAGCCATTCACTATACTTTGTGTGTAGAATGAAGCCTAATATACTTCGGCGAAGTTCAGTGGTACGAACACGTGTGGTCGAGCGGAAACCCCGAAGCAAAACCCAGGAAATATTTTTTGTGCATTTAGATTTGTCAGGCAATAATTCACAATTGATCAAAGGATAAATAAAGCATTCTTTCTGCTCTTTAACCATTAAATTAGGTTCGAATAATTGACTGCAATGATCGGCTGACAATGAAGAGATTAGTTTCATCGGACGCCCGGCCAATTTAAAACCACAAATTCGCGTATATCTTTGTATTAGTACATACGGGACAAGGGCACATTCTGTCACTTAGACATTCTGATATTTTCTTTATTTTCTCTTCAGGACATGCTTGAACTCTTGCAGATTTTTTTCACGGCCGAGAAGACTATAGGTACAAATATCCCACTGACGCCAATGATGTTTACGTGAAAATATATAACGATCTAATGAAGAAACGCAGATTACGTCATTTTCAGATTGAGAATCAAACCTAATAATTTCTTGATTTGCTCTTCATAGGGAAATATTGTGGAAGGGCTTTTCAAACTGTTTATGTCAATGAAACGAACAGCAAATTAAGCAAGCGCCCGACACTATCTGAAGACCCATATCAGAGCCAACTCGACTGAGACCCATATCTGGGCCAACTCGTCTGAGACGATATACGATAGCTGGAACGAGCTCATCCCGCCATGAATAGTGGCTAAACGAAAGACATGAATCACTTGCCCATTCTAACAATTCACTGTATCCCTTCGATCCTTTATTAACAAATGTATGAAAATAATTTCATAGAATTAGGTGGGGTCTGTAGACATGGAAGAATGAAAGTTTCAACATGCCAGGTGTTGGTTGTACATTTTCCCGCCCGAGTTGCAATAACATCACGTGATCAATACTTGGACAGCATGGCACATGAGCCAAACTTTCGCTTGTACACGGTTCCCGCTTCATAATATATTCAACCAACACAACCTCAATTATTATAGTATGCCTTCGTAACGGTGAGATCACGACTCTCATGAAAAATAAAAAAATAAAAAATTGGTTCAATCTGTTTCAGATGTAAATGTACTCTGGAATATTTCTGACGGAAGACAGATCGATAGATGATGACGAAACAGTCAAATGTACAACCGTGTTTTTATCTAATATTTAATACCTTGTGTTCAGCAAAATTAATTCACATTTCAGACAGTATAATTTAGAGAATAAGTAGACAGAAAACCTATTAGTTTATTCCATCTTTTTATTTTTTTAACTTTTAATCTCAACCCACTATTCCGACCTCCGCTTCAGTTGCTATCAAATTACCACCTATGATCTCGGCTATCTTACGTAAACGTCTCTTCCGACATTCAACTTTTGTGTCAATAATCAAGTCAGAAATATCGTAATATCTTCACTAATAGTGTTAAAAAAACTCACTCAAAAATTCTAATTTTTAAGGACTTTCATTTTCAATATAAAAATTATGCACTTTTACAAAATTTTAAGGACCCATGCGAACCATGAAACAATGACACCGTGCACAATGACGCCCAATCTCCGTAAACTCGGATATAATATCACGGAATATTCCCCTGATTTACCATCTTGGTTTACCTAGATTGATTGACGCCATTCCAAGCTTTTTACGGCTATGAAGATTCCGATGCAGCCATATGTCACGGTTAGTCCTGCACGTCACAGCTTTCCTTTCATGATAATTCTCTGAATAATATCCTCGTTGAAGAGAATAAGTCTGTACTACTGCTTGCTCCTGAAAAGTTGAATACAAGAGCGCAAGCTTCTTTCGGTATATGCATCACCGCGAATTCCACGACCGTAATATATTCTGAATCGCCGCGTTCGTTGGAAATTATTTTTGTCTGAACAGTACAAAATATGTTTTCAGTATCATAGCTGGGAATCTCAACATTCGTGTCTTCGGAAAAAAAAATCCGAAGTCAGACCCAAACAGGCGCGTTTCTGGTTTTAGGGTGAGGCGCACATGGCATACAGTCGCCAAAATTAATGCAACTTGGGGTTGGGGTTGATCGTAAATCTCTACCCCGCGACTAAGAAAATCCGTGGTTCAAATGTCCGGTCAAACTTCAGTATTATATTTTTTTAAGACCGAATAAAACGTAACTTCCAGTTCTTCATTTTGATATTTTCAGTATAATATCGAATGTATGCTCTCTTCAATCGGCAATGTTTAATATCGCACGTCCCCGTAAACCGGCAATATTCCCAATTTAATGACCATGAGAAATCGCGGTTTAAACATTGGATACATTTCGTTTGAGACATAATGAAAATCAACTTAGTTGTTACAATTGGTTATGTTCAAAATGCTCAAAAAGTTTGCAAGATTTATCAAATACTAATTCTAAGGAAACTCGTTGATCTGGAAGTTTTCCATCGCACAACTACATAATATTATCAATCTCGCGACCACGATAAATAGGGGATTTTCGAATAGTTAGGACCGTGGTTTTTCGCGAAAAATGCCCGTTTTCGAATTTACTTAGGGTCGCGAATACTTAGGGAACTTACCGTACTTCATTACAAATGTAATATCATCGGCCAAAGCATTCCCAGCTTCGGCAGTTTTCGTGGGTTTCCGGCCCATTTGGGTCCAAACACAATCCACACTCAGCTTGACGTGGCTACATGGGTTGAGGGGTTACCAAATTGTTCCCAGCACAAGCTATCCATAGAATTAGCTCCCCCAATGCTTCCTACCGAATATGATATAAAAAAAAATTATATCCATTAGTTGTGCCTAGATAGATTGACCTCGAGTTCGAGCAGCAGATGGTGGCCTCCTACATGCAGGTACGAATATGAGCGAAATATGTTTTTTCATCGGACAACTTATAATTGGTAAGTTGTATCAACCGGATTTATAATGTTTTGCGAGACAACAAAATATTCCACTTTCCAGCACAATTCATAAGCAAATGTACGTTATAAATTTTATGGAATCAGAGAAGGCATGTCCCCTATTTTAGCGCCGAAAGTGGTCAGTTCATAATTTGAGATATTTATCATTGTAAAATTCAGCCTAATTGGGGTCAGAATTTATGACGTCATTCACCCAAACTGGGCGAAATCAGCCCTTTTGGTCGGAATCAGGTCAATTTCAACATTTCCCCAACCTGCTAAATGACAATTGATTCCTTGTTTCTGTGTTTCAAAAGTGATACAGACGGAATCTTACTTTTCATTACTAATTATTTAAAATAAATTCAGGCCGACATCATTCGGCAGCCATGTATGAGAATGTTTGAGCAAATGAGTTACCTCCCCTGGCAGGCTTTGCCATGAGAGCATGTTACTTTCATCAATATTTCCATTTCCATCGTCAGATTTGATGTGTCTTTGAGGTCGTTGAACGAAATGAGGTTGGCTTAAACATTTCACTGATTTCAACATGTTCATAGAGAGAAATTCAATTTGCACTTGGGAAGTGCTCTGGAAAAACTGCAAATAATGAAAAGAAATGAAAATAATGTGAAAAAATAAGGGCGGTAGGTAAAATGACATGTGGGCAGGGCAGCTGTAGGGGAAACAAAGAATCAAGTGTGGACGGCCTTAGAAAAATAACATCAGACTACCTGGCTGGACAACAAAAGTTGACACGTTAAGTCATCAGGGGGCTGGTCTGACGTGATCTCACAATCAAGAAAATATAAGCAATGGTGGTTTGCAATTAAACCAAGCAATGTAGGTTCACTAATATTTTATGATATATTCTACCATGCTCCACGTTATAGCCGTGCGCTGATTGGTTCAGACCTCAAAACATACGGAGATTATCACACGATAATCTTCATTTGTTTGTTGTGATCTGTTACTTTCACGTGCCGAAATGGTGACGTCTCAATCTTGTGACGCAGTGCTACAAAGCTGCGCGACGACTGGTTCATTCACTGCGCAGTGGTCGGAGTTTACACAGCTGCAGCTCGTGAACGGACAGCACGCGTCACAAAATTCTTGCATCAAAACGGAACAAGTTTGCAGAAAATTTGCCATTCCGCTTATGAAATGAGGAAATATTTATCATTGTGCTTGTTAGAATGGAGTTGATGACCTTCTTAGTGAATATTAGCGTGTAATAATTTTTCGATATTTAGTTTTAGACCTCGTCAAAACTAAAACTTTCTAAAACTAAACATCGGAAAATTATTACATGATAATATTCACTAAGGCGGTCATTAACTCCTAAATCGACCAGTGGGGCAGCGTGGACTTCGAGGTAACTGCCAATCGGTTCGGCTCCCTCGCACAGATTTGCTGCATCTTTGTCAAAACCGACATGGCTTATGATGATTGATTTCAAAACAATCACAGGATTATAAGCAAATTCAGAGAGGTCATGAACTCAAAAATGTGACTTGGAACTGCTAAGAATACTAAGACTGATCTTCGTAATTGTGGACCCGCTTTCTTTTATGGTACAGCTCTGGCGGGCAAATCATAGCTAGAGATTATGGCATTATCACTGACCTCGGGTTAATTTCTATTGCAGGCTGGAGGTGACAGAGGAGGTCATGGGGTCGGACCAGGAGGGAAAGATCAGGATCGAGAGAGAAAGAAGAAAGAGACCATACTCGACCTGTCCAAATATCTTGATAAACCAATCCGAGTGAAATTTAGTGGTGGTCGGGAAGGTGTGTGTTCGGGAAGTTGATGCTGGGTCAACATCGGGCCTTACAGACTAGTCTTTTGTGTTAAACGCCGTCATTTTCATCTGACGACGATACAGCTCACCAATCTCCAGTGTATGGGTTGTCATAGCGAAACAGCTCAACAATTACCAATATACGAGTTGTCAGAGCATTTCCATCATAGCTCTATAGATTTGTATCTAATACCGCTTATGCCGGTGCTAGGGGCCGTGCGGTCATATCATCCAAGGTGCCACATGAACAGGTACAATAAAAGCGTACCTGAGATACAACACATATCACGAATCGTTAGATTCTTGGTATGTGTTTTAGTATAGGTTAACCAGAAGACTATACTGTGAAGTCATGTGGCTCTGTCAGTATGTCGGCACCTCTTCCCACTTGCCTTTTATGTGTTGTGATTCAACATGCAGCGAGGATAGCTACAGGTCGGCTTGGTACATGTATTATGCAGTCCATAATTTTTGATGGGAGCGATTGCTCCCACTGCCCTCAGCTCCCATAAAAATGGGTCGAGGGTAGTGAGGATTTGCACCCCTCGATTCCAGAGAGAAAAAAATTATTTGTGAAAATTAATTAGAAATAACTTGTTCCAGTGACAAACTCTTTTAGTTTTGGGAAGTTTGTTTTGGTGAGAAATAAGGATGTACTTTAGGCTCCTCAACAGCATCATCGGGTAATGATATCCATGGTCAAAATGCTTATAAATATTCAAATTATCTCAGACCTTGATAAACCAGAACCCTGTCAAAAATGACACTAAAATGTGATCTCAAACATGGTCAGTTCACACAGGTTTCACTGTAATAATAATAATAATTAGCCATCCATCCGTGGTTTGCTAATTTGTAGCTTCAATAACTCCCAAACTGGGGCCACAGTCGAGAAAACATATCTCCTAACACAGCCTGAAACTATTTAGTATATAGAACATATAGTTGAAGTATTAACTAAGGGTGGTGAGTATGTCACACAGCTTTCCAAGTTGGCATCTTCACTTTATCAAGCCAATCTCTACTTTCCCACTTCGAATTTCCCTTGATATATTTGCCCCCCTTCAATGTTCAAAGAACTTATAAATAGACACGAGACGTCACTGACTGCGAAACCATTTGAATTTTGAACTGTATCCTAGAAGAGCGTTATTGATTGGCTGACCTATCTATATGGGCCAATACAACCACCATATTTAGGAGAAATGACGCAGCTAATTGAGGATGATGTCACTCTACACACAATCGGTGTGTAGGTTCTGATAGGTTCATCTCTCATTCGTCGGTGAAATCCACACCCCGGATTTTGAACACTTACGGTGATCAGATAAATCAAAGCAGGTTCAATGTGGAAATGTAGAAATTGATAAAATGAAGATGAAATTTGGCAACTAAAGCCGAAGTACCTTGGTGAATTCTGATTACAAGCGTCTGGTCCGTCATTCATAATTCAGCCGTCGTCCATTAGAGAATATACGCGTCCGTAATCCAAAGATCTATTCCATATTCCATATAACAGTATTAGCACCAAATTCAAAAAGACAATCATAGTATACATAAACATAGGCTTGTTTCCTGCAAGACAGAAGCGATCAACAGCTTTCAATGATGCCGGCAAGACATCATGATGTTCCAAAAATATCAAATCCGTATCGCTGATCAGTATTCTTAATCCATAATATTCGTTGTAATTATGTATCTCAGTCACGCTTTGATTGTGACTGTTCATATGAGTACCATGAGGATCTTGAAGTACATGGACTTGCTTACTGAGGAAAGTAAGCCTGTATCTTTGCAGAGAAAATTATGGAAGAATCAGTTCATAAGGTTCTGAACATCAGACTGAACAGTTGCCCATGTAAATATGGTTAGTAACTTGGAAAATATTATTGTACCTTTAGCATTTTCTAATTTGCTGTGATTATTACTGTGATTTGCAGCGAATTATATACATGTATTAAATTGGAATATGTTTCCATTCTTTATCTTTTTAGCCAGCGGTATGCTGAAGGGATTTGATCCACTTTTGAATCTTGTGTTAGATGGAACAACAGAATATTTAAGAGGTAATTTCCTATGATCAAGTGTCTGACACATCCAAAACAAGCAAGCTAGATGCATACATTTGAAAAAGCAAACTAGTTGCATCCAATGTCCTACGACTCTATGATGTGTATCTGAATGCTGTTCGGTCTGACTAACAGGCCCACCACCTTCCAGTACCTTATGTAGAAATGTGTCTAAGATGTTACTTAAGGGAATGTCTTGTACATTGGACTGCTTGGGTTTCTTCACAAAACCATGTGCTTATCTTCCAAGTTTCCCACCGGAGTAGTAAGATTTCTGTGGTTGTAACAGGTGCTCTGTCTTCCATAATATTTGATGCCCAATTGGGGCATTTGAAAAAAAAACTAGTTTTGTGCATTTTAAAAACCTTGAGTGTGATTTGGTTCAATGATTGAGTTCAGTTTGTGGCACGCATGTATGAAGAATCAAAAGTTACCAACGCAACACACGACTAGACACCGACCAAACATATAGTATGAACACAGCCAATAACTTGTGACTTAGGGCTTCAATAGAACTCAATATAATGTTGTGACTATCAAATACAGAATAAAGGTAGCTATGATAATCAATCTGGGTAGTTTGACCAAGTGCATCATGCAAGCGCCGCTATACCATATTGAAAAATAGAATTGAAAAAAGGAAAAAGCATCCCAACTAACTTCCTAAGTAAATTAAAGATGGTGAATAAAGAGGACCTTTTCAGCAAATTGTCCACATTTCACTCGCCTCCTAATTATGATGACTAATATAATTATATGTATGTCGACTCCTTCATGAATACGGTTTGTGCATGGCACAGGTTGGTTGGTAGAATTGCAAGAACACATTTTGGAAATTTGCAGGAACTTCTAAAATATTATTCAGATTGACCAAAGTGTCATAGCCTAATGGCAAAGTTTTCATTTTCTGTTGGGGTACGTGCTTGCACTCTTAATAATTAACATTTTCACAAGTCCAGGAACTAATTACAGTATACAGGCAATGCCATTATTTGTATACCCTGCAACAACAACAATTACAACATCACCCACTTCATTAACACCTTAAAGGTGAACCGCAAAGCTTTCCAATATTCTTCTATAATGTCAGAAATCAAGGCCTTTGTAGTTACAGTTGTTTATGTGTGGTAATAGTTCTGTGGATTATTTTGTTCTTCCCAGTATATGATAAGTCAAAACTTATTCCACCAGAAAACGGGAGCCACAACTTTCAAAAATGTCCTCGAATTCCTCCCATTGTTTTTGGAATGAAATGACGTTATGGTGGTTCTCACTCATTCATCTGACATAGCATGACATCGATAGTCATGTAAAATGAAACGTTATCTAAAACTTGAATGAAGGAGTGTCATCATAACGTTGTACAGGAAAGGAGAGACAAGCGATGCAAGTTTTCAATATGGATTTATAACAGGATAACTTCAATATTGTTATTAGTACAATGTAGCAATATACATTCGCCCCAAAATCATACAGCAGCTATATCACATAACACAAGATGTATGTGAGTAACTTTTCAGAAAAAATTAAAAAGCTTTACAGTTCACCTTTAAATTTTTTGTTCATTTCAGATCCAGATGATCCATTCAAGTTGACAGAAGATACACGACAGTTGGGTCTGGTGGTCTGTCGCGGGACGTCCGTCGTGTTGATTTGTCCCGCCGACGGCATGGAGGCGATACCAAACCCTTTTATACAGCAGGATGGATAGTTCGTGTTTAAGCTCAGGCGAACATAGATCTCGCACTTGAAAACAATAACAGAACTCCTCTCATGACCCCTGTGTAAAATATGTGGCATGACCCATTGAAGCCTATTGGGGAGAAGCATGCAATATATCCATCTTGATACCACTTGAAATTTCAAATGGTTCGGTCTATCAAAGATGGAATACTTCTTGGTGACGTAAACCCCCAACGAGTGTGTACAATGGTATGGTCGGTAAAAGTATACCATCATGTTTTTGTAGAATATAAGTTGGTGAAAGGTGATAGACTGGTCCATTTTGTTGATGAGGGGTACTCAAATGACTGCGTTTCTATGGCAACTGAGTGACGAGTATTCAGCCAGTAACGATGCAGGAATTTCATCATGTGTGTGATGGATCACTCCAATTTGATAACATTTTCTGGAGTTGACGCAGAAAAAAAATGGACGCAGACCTACTCCTGTGTTGCCATGGTAACCAACAACTCTGACCATTGATGGTTCACTCTTATATCATGAAAACTAGAATGCCAGTCCTTTAACAACATTAAGTTTTTCTCACGGATTTTTCATGATTTTCTTGAAGTCTGAAGCCCAGGCTGCATATAGGTTGTACTTTGTATAGAAATCTTGCAATAGGTGTTCTATAGACAACAGATTTCTTGATGAAATCCACAGTCACATAATTTTTTATTGACCTTTCTAATCTGTATTAATATCAGCCAAACAACTGATCCTGGTATGAATTTCCACCAAGACGATAGCGCTATGACAGCTGTTGCAGCCTAAGCTCCCACAATGTATACTGAACCAACACTGGCCAATGAAACGTGATCGAATGAATGTCTTTTTGCCTTATTGTTTATAAACCATCAAACTTCGAAGTCTTGTTGTACTTGATTGGTCATTAAATGATCGGCAAATAGGAGTTTCAAACAAGTAAAAATTTGGGGCAATCCAGGCAGATCATCCTTGCAAAACTGCCCCATCAAAATCCAAAGATATTATTTTAATGTAGTTTTTTCTGCAACAGATTTTCACAAATCGTTTTGTAAGAGCTCTGGCAGGAGTCAAATTCCTGTGGAAAACCAAGCTATGTCACTGTCTGGGTTGGGCGAATTATACTAATTATACTGACAGACATTTCTGCTGTGTCACTTTGGTGTTAATGATCCGAGGGAGGAGATGTCGCATTGGAAATGTCCAGAGGACACAATGGCAACATCGTCACACCACAATGGCAACATCATGACACCACAATGGCAACATCATGACACCACAATCGCAATATGATGACGCTACAATGGCAATGTCATGACACCACAATGACAATCTCATAAGACCGCAATGGCAGCATCAGAACACAACAATGGCAATATCATGACACCACAATGGCAGCAGCAGGGCACCGCAGTGGCAGCACCATAATACCACAGTGGCAACATCACGACACCACAATGAAAACTTCATGACACCACAATGGCCACATCATGATACCACAGTGTCATGGCGATACAATGGCAATGTCATGACACCACAATGACAATCTCATATAACACCACAATGGCGGCATCAGGACACAACAATGACAATGTCATGACACTACAATGGCAACATAATGACACAACAATGATAATGTCATGAAATCTTTTTAGATGGCAAAATTGTCATAATTATCTGCATTTGTTTTTTCCCCTGACATTGAAGGTGAAGCCATCTGAGTGGGAATCATACTCTTCATTTTGGTTGGTTGATAACTTTCTTTCGGTGTTCCGGAGTAGGAGTGGATGCAGTAAGTGCTATGGTTAGCCTTCTGACAGCTGGACCATGGAGGAAATGTTCTCGTTTCAATCAGTGACCTGACCAAAGTTACCATTACATGTGCTAAGCTAACATGGCTAAACTGTGTAGTTTTATATACTATTTTGTGTGTCCATCTTGATAATATCATGGATGGAGAAGGACATCCAGTGAGGGACTCCATGGCCTGAATATGCATTGTACAAATCAGACCTATCAGTCATCATCTGGCATTATATTATGACAGTTTTTTTTTGTTTTTTTTTTTTGAAATGGGAGAGGGTATCTCATAGATATCTACCATCCAATATCCCACAAGCCAGGCAACTGTGATCTGATCACAGGTTGAAATCATATTTCAATGATACCTTTTGAAAGCATTGGCCAATTCCATGTTCATATATTTTTCCCATAACCCTACCTGCCCATATATATTTTGCAGTTAAAATGTTTGGGTAGGCATTTTTATTTTTCATTTCTATGTTTTTCAGCAACACACCATGAAATCCTTTACAAAAAATAAAAAACTGACAATAAATAAAATAAAAGAAATAAAAAACCATTAAATCCCTGCCTTCCTACCTACCCAATTTCTCTAAAGTTGGTTACTGGAAACACAAATAGTATTGTGGATGGCCTTGCATGAGAGCATATTGAGCAAAGAATTAACATGAATAATAAAAGAATTGGTCATTTGCAATATGTTAAACGCAACATATGCATCACCGGTCCCTAGGCCTAGGTAGTTTCATCAATCAACCTGTTGGCGGTCATACTGATATTTTGGCTTGTTCGAGAGAGATTTAACAAAGTGCAAAATGTGTCCAGCAAATCTTCTTGTATTTCCTAGCAACAGCTCCACAGGAAAACAGCATTGGCATTTCATATCTCATATAAAATACTTCATTCATACGAGAAATTAGGCATGGGCTCAGTTTTAAATCATATGAAAACAGGTGGGTGGTTGGGTGGGTTCAGGTTCCTGTTGCTTCAATGCATTTTGCTGAGAAGCAACAGGAACTTGATAATGTGATGTCTAGCACTGTAATATCACATGTCTTTATTGCACCATGTAAGCGTCCTGTCTGTGTCTTGTGCACTGTCCTCAGTGTTTTATAGGGTGGATGGAGGGTGGATGGTTCCATGCTGCTTCAAAGATTTCTTCATTGAAGTAGCAGGAACACAACTGGGCTGGGTGGTGCTTAGTTGGTTCGTTGTGATATAACTGAAATATTGTTGAAAGCAACGGTAAATTCTATTCACTCACTCGCTCACATGAAAACAGTTGTGATACACTTGACCCTCATAATAATGCTGAAGTTTGGAATTGCACTACAGTGAGTCCTCATAACAGCAGCATACAAATAATACTGGGGGACATATCAGTGGCAATGTTATATTGAAACCTGCCTTATAATGAACTGTGTTTTAATGATCGAGGGTAGGCGTCGTATTTGAAATTTACTACCAGAACTGTAAACATACATTTCCGACAAAACACACGAACCATTTTGAAATGGCCGTTGTAGATATTGGGCATCCTTTCTCCCAATAAGCATTTTAAATATGAAACTCGTGTTGAGTATGTTTTTTTTTTGTAAGACGAATTAGACTAGTGGGATTCCCAAGTCGGCCAACTGTGATGAAATTTCACTGGACAGTACCATAATTTAAATTAACTGAAGAGAACCAGGTATAAACAAGATGCAAGTAGTATAGAAGGGTGAAATCTCTTACCATCGTGAGTCATAAAGATGGATTGTGCATGTGAGGGGTGTGACCTTTGACCTCAGGGTTGACATTTGATCTTGGAGAATCTGTGGTGTGTGGGTAAAGCATGTTACACGCTACTGATGTCATCAGTAATATAGAAAGCACATCTCAGCTCAGATTTGGGGGGTGGTGTGTGGGTTTTAGGACCTTGGGTATATGTAGTGTAGAGTCGATCCACATCAAGCAGCCCCCATATTGGAGTGTCTGTGGTGTGGGTATTCAGGTCGCGTGAGGGTGACGACATCAGTAGTAGAAAAAATGCATCTCGGGTTGGATTGGATGTATAAGTTTGATGGAAGTGTGGGTTGTAGGGCCTTGGGTGTATAAAGTTTATAGTTGAACATCAAAGAACTTCTATAAGATGTTTATGAGAGAAATAATGTCATCAGGTGTCACATGACTGTGAAGGTCATTAGCAGTAGAGAAACCACATATACGGTCGGATTGGATGCGCACTCGAGACTTCGTGCCAACAAAACACCTATGAAGAAACACTAGCCAATTGGAGCGAACAGTAGCATGTAGGGGTGAAAGGACTCATTGGATAAAGTATCTTGTCCATTTAAGGCCCTTTAATTGCAGTAGCTTACAATGTTAGCGAGGTCCCGACAAGCTCTCATTTGAAACGTTGGGAGCTTGTGCTAGCTCCCGACAATGCCATACTGGTACATCTCGCATGCTCATGCCAGCTTTGCGCTAGCTCTCCATTCTAGCTCATTGCGAGCTTGTGCTAGCTCCCCGCAACATTGCCCTAGCTCCCCCAAGCCGGTACTTTGCAAAGAGCTACCGTTGAGCTCCCATTTTAAACAATTTTAGTTTGCGTCTAGCCATGGTAGCCAGTTGGTAGGTTGTGCAAGTCAGCGGTAGGTTGCGCAGGCCAGCGACCCATAAACTTTGATTCACATAATCAGTGACCCTGGTTCAGTCTACAATTCCACAAATTCCTGATGTTGATCAAAATTAGAACAAAGACAGCCGGTATATTGTACGTGTATCGGGAAGCTGTTATACATCTCTATTCAATGGATGTATCTTTAAGGGAAAGCCATTTCATGCTGTTTTTGTTAGTTTCTGTTAAGTGCATGCTGTTTTAAATGATCAATCATTCATAGTAGAGTTTTGCCAGAAATGAACACAGTGAAATATCCAGTATGAGAGTATTTAATTATGAAGTTTGCCATCTCAGAATTAGACCGTCATGCCTGTATAAAGTATAGCGTACATGCAAAATTCACTAAAGCTCACGCCATGGTTAGAGATGAATAGGAATTCACTTGATACTTTGTTGATTTCAGTACCAGTATGCTATTTTTTAAGCAAAATACTGGGATGGTCATTATTCAGTTAGCCTCAGTTAAGTATCAAACGTTCAGTTTTATTGGATAGTTAATCTACCTTTTCGTGAACAAATCAATTCTTTTCTCCTAATAGGTTTTGCCTGTTTATCAAATAGCCGGTATATTGTACGTGTATCCTCAGCCTATTTGATAAACAGGCAAAACCTATTAGGAGAAAAGAATTGATTTGTTCACGAAAAGGTAGATTAACTATCCAATAAAACTGAACGTTTGATACTTAACTGAGGCTAACTGAATAATGACCATCCCAGTATTTTGCTTAAAAAATAGCATACTGGTACTGAAATCAACAAAGTATCAAGTGAATTCCTATTCATCTCTAACCATGGCGTGAGCTTTAGTGAATTTTGCATGTACGCTATACTTTATACAGGCATGACGGTCTAATTCTGAGATGGCAAACTTCATAATTAAATACTCTCATACTGGATATTTCACTGTGTTCATTTCTGGCAAAACTCTACTATGAATGATTGATCATTTAAAACAGCATGCACTTAACAGAAACTAACAAAAACAGCATGAAATGGCTTTCCCTTAAAGATACATCCATTGAATAGAGATGTATAACAGCTTCCCCCTCCAATTTTTCAAATGAAGATGGCATCACAAACATCGTCCCTTCCCATTCAAAAGTAGTTCATTTCCAAGGCAGGAGATACCAATGATCGAAGTGCACTAATCCCATATCTGAAGAAAGTTTATCATTCACAAGAACGTTAAAAAATATATATGTATCTGTAGCACTGTAGATAACATATCATTTTGACTTGTGTGGAACATCCTCGCGAGCCAGTGTATCAATCGACGGGTTACTGGCTTGGTTAGTTACCGATAGCAGTTCTGGATATAACTAGCTCGGGGGGTTTCACTAAACCGAATCAATCAGTAAGCGCGCTGAAGCAGCTCACCAGGCCAATCCGCAGGGAGGTTTGAGTTTTGACTGGTTTTAATTTTATCGCCGGCCAGACTCCCTTTGAAGTTAGACTGAAATCGACATCGGGAGTCAAAGCGAAAACCGCAGGCTAAGACTCGAGAACTTATCCGAATCACCAAAAAGGTCCAGGTAAACCCTCTGCGAGGATTTAGGGATTACCTGGACGATGTTTGAAGACTGACGATGTTTGAAGACTGATTGCAGACGGATGAGCTCCTCACGGCAATCAAACTCTTTGCTGAACTCGATAAAACCAATAGACGGAGAGTTGGGATGGCTTGTTTTATTGCCGGATGCAGCCGAACGACCCATGGAGCCGTGTGATCCCGGAGTGTACATGTAGTTTCATGAAGAGGACTCATGGCTAAGTGTAGGAACGAACGAAGCCATGTCAACTTGGCTAGCTTCCCGGTAGCTTGCGGTAGCTCTCGTATGTTCGAACTCAACCATGGGAGCTCATCGGAAGCTAGCGGCAACCTTATATTAAACCTTATTATATGTTATCATTCGTCTGTCCCATAACTGTTGGAGAAAATTGAAACGGGTGTTGTCTGGTGAACTTGATAGGAACCTCATCCATTTGTCTACGTCTCCTGTGGTACCTTCTTTGCTCAGCTTGACTGAATTTCACATTCCATCCCGATCTGTGCTCGGCCTTCAAACTGTGCTTGCCGTGGTGGATGTGGACGAGGACCTAGCCTAAGTGTTGACACTCAACCTTGCAAAATGTACTGGCAGTGCTCAAAAGAAGCAAAATATATGTGTTTTAAATAAAGAATAGATCCCGGAACTGTCATCAGTCATCCCCAAGCTTGGTTAAAAACCCAACACACCTTACATTGAGCTGCCCACTGCCATTTTCCACACAATCAGGTCATTGTCAGTCAATGAAAAACGGATTTGGTTAGATGCTGAACAACACGATGATGACAACCGGTATATCTTGAAATGCATCAATATTCTATTATATACCCATCCAGACAAAATCGAGGAACGCCCGGGACAGTGCTCCTCAACAGACTCTTCCGACAATTTCTGAAAACCCACAAGGTGTTCTTCTTTCACCCGTATGAGACCAATGCCTTAATTGCCGAAAGGCTCAATTGAACCTTTAGAATATAAATATTTTACAACCAAAAATGGTCACCTACCCAGTCACTATCACGTTGGGCACACCGGTTCTCGTCACCGAAGTTAAGCAACGTTGTGTCCGGTCAATATTTGGATGGGTGACCGAGTGCTGCACTGACTGGGCTGAGCAGAGTCCAGGATAATAGGAACTGTGGGCACTCTCGTGTCCTGGCACATATGTAGGCAGCGTCGTGATATGACTGAAACATAGCTGAAAATGACGTTAAATCCTACTTACTCACCCATTCACTAACCCACGGACCACCAGTACCCAATCTTAATAAATTAATATCCTATCCATGCTCCCCAATCGTACATGTCGCTATATAGGATCTTACGTATTTCAATTGAATTTGGTGTTCTGAGCGCCCATACCATGGATATTTAATAGCATAATGACATCATGGTCGCATCTGAACTCATCCATTTGCAGTCGGGGAGGGGAGATAGGTTCACTGTATCCATTTATCCCAATGTTTACACCAAAGATCAGTCCATATATTTACCCCGTATTATGCCACAATGTTGGGACCGCGGCAACATGAAGACACCCCGCCAGCGAGCCGGCTAATTCGGCTGAGCGAACCAAAATTTCTTTGTCATCAATGTTCCCTTCAAGCACTATGAAGCGTTCTCGGGATTGGTTAACACGCGAATTACTGCAAGCCTGTTAGATCATACAGGCGACAGTATCCAAATGGGGAGCAGATAGGATTTAATTTTAATTAGATTGCACCAGTACCACACTGATCATCACAGGGTACATACTGATGCTCTCTCAATGCCAGCTGGTAAAGACACAACCTATCGCGATACGACAGACCTCCACACCGCAAATAAAGATGCCCACCCCTCCTCATCGTAGTGAAACCCACCCACCTACATGGTATCCTAAGGCGTCTGGTTGGCCTGTACCAGATTTACGAGAGCAAATGTAGTGTTACAGAGAATGGCAGATGGCATATGCAACGATGTCCAACATTCTGTTTGTGGATGGGCTGCTCAGCCTGACTTGGAACCAGACACCTTATTCGTCGTTAGTGATCGCGGAAACCATTTCTCGATTGACTCAGCTCTTTACCAAAGGCACTCATCATCGGCGGCTCAGTGTCAACTACATTGTCCAGATTTTGTTTAGCCAAAGAAAACCCACGGACACAACAGACTCCACAGCAGGGTATATGCCCATCGACCTGATGCAACCATCCTCGTTCATCTCCGACTGCCTACCCGGATCTTTCCCACGGAGACGCAAAACGTATGCAGAAATGATAACAAGTGAGGTCCGCGGTTTAAGCCTGAAATGGTGGATACGGGCGTTATGTTTTGTAAACGTGCCCAAAGCCGTCCCCCAGCTTACAATTGTTGTGATTGAGGGATAATAAAATGTATGTTGTTGTTCTCTCTCTCATCGTGGGTTCCTCAGTGTTATCTTTGCGCCTTTTGCTGCGACCATGCTGAGGTGGATGGTGGGGTATACGCAGGAAACAGCCGTCGTCGAGCCATGCCTCCTTCAAACCCCGTAATACCGGTACCCGGGTCAATACAAGTTCCTGTCAATCGTAAAATCTGCAAAACAGTCGCACGATCGCAGAACTTGCATCTGTCCCACAGCCGCCGTTACCATTCGTACCTCCATTATCTCCGCAGTGGGTCGAAGATGAAGTTTTGAAGGGCTTACCGCCTCGTTCCAGCCTTGTTGTTGAAGTGGTTGAAAGACAATCATAATATATCCTGAAAGAATAAATAAGTCCTGGTCCACAACCGAGAGGTCTCCGGGACACACATGGTGGATTTCGCGTAGCATATGATGTGGCAGGAGTTAGCACAAGGGTTGAAAGACCTGCACGTCCCATAAGAAATGATGGGAAATCATCAGTGTTGGTTCTGGAAGCAGCAGCAAGACACCGGCCCTGAAACAGCACTTCTCCAAACGCCGCACCGATCTTGTGATTCTACGACTGTCACGATTACACAGACTGGACACCTGGGACGATTATATTTATACACAGGCTTTGTGATGGAAAGCTTTGTCATGTCTTACCTCACTCTGCCCAGCAATAGCTCAGCTGAGGCGTTTCCCAGCAACACCCTATAGCTTTACTTCACCATTACCTCGCGCATATGCCGCCTCTCATCTCTCTAGCTGTTGGAAGTGTGGCCCAGTGGATAGGCAGTACCCTTACACATGGAACAACGTGCAAAACTCCGGATTGATCTGAACGGCTCTATCCGAGTTGATCTGGAGGAGATGGGGGGAGGGGGGGGGGTAAGTATCCTATCGTTTGCGGATTACTTGCACATGGAGTGGGACGATGGAAGCCCAACATCGGTGTACACTTCAGCTAGACGTTAAACACTAGATATGTCGGACACAGTACCTTCTAGGCGAAGACCATGCTGGATCATAAGGCTGGCTTGGACGGACTCCCCGTTTACTCGAATGTGATCAACGGTCTCTGTCGATGACATGGTTCTCCTCTGTTCCCCCTGGTGAAGGGAAACTCCTGCAAAGCATTAATCACTTGCTTCATCTAGCGGTCCAACAGAGCGACATCAGCATTATATCATCGTCGATATAAGGGAAGACACCACCAATGGCATTGGAATTAAGTTAAGAAAGTGGTGATAAAATTTCATTTCTGAGTCGTGCCCCCCACCAACAGTGAACTTGGCTTGACGACCGTCCCACAGACGCACACCAGTGCCCAAGAGGAGCTTTGAATGGAACATCTCTCTCTCTCTCCAGTATCAATGACGCAAGGCCCATCAAGTTCACCATCAGCAACGCGGATACGAGGGGTACGTGGATTTAGCTCACATGCACGTTGAGTCGGACGAATCTCTGGCTGCTCTCTATGTTTCAGCAGGTGGACGTCAGCGACAAACTCATCAGTGAATTACGTACCACGAAATTGTCTACATGAATAGGTTATCTCACTGTCTCACTTGACAGTGCCCTTGTTCTATCGGCACAGACCGGAGCCACATGGGAGCAGAGATTGCCAATCTGGGATGGGCAGAGTTGGAGCTGTACGACAACCAGTATAGCTCAGTTGATCTCATGGGCCATCTGCACGCGAACCTGTTCATGCAGGACCACTTGAACAAGGTACTTATCAAATTCTCATTGATACCAGCCACATCGACCTTGTTTTTTTAGCCACCGACATATATACGAGCACACGGCTGACTATAAGATCGTCATCAAAAATGCAGTGCTGCATGTTCCAATGAAACCTAATCCAGTCGTGCAATTGGGTAACCTCAAAACCTTGGAGAATAAACAGCCCTATACCCCCATTCGACATGTGTAAACCAAAGTGCTTTCTGTACCCACATGGAATATGATTGCCATCCAAGGAAATTTATTTTGGGGAGACCTGGCCTTTATGGAGAATACCACTTCCAAAGGGGACTACGCAAAGAACCCGTTTCGCTTTTAAAATTTTGACGTCAATGTTGTGACCCTGCATGTGGATGGGCAGAAAATCCCGCTCATCTCATCGAAATTTGGATGGGGCAATTTCCTGTTTATAGCGTCAGGTTAAAAAACCAAGACAAAGGGAATACTTTATTAGCGGATACACGTTCGGTTTCGACCTAACCCCAACCGTGGAGAACAAACATCCACTGAACCTGGTCAAGCAAGGCAACTTACGTTTGGAAATCCCCTTTGCACGAGCTCTCCGGGTACCATCAATATACATTGCTACGCTGAGTTCGATATCATCGTTCCTGTGGATAAGACGCACAACGTCCTCTCCGCTCAGATTGATAGCGTACCATGACCTATGAACACGCAGCGGTTTTCTGGGGGGTGTTGTTCTAAGACATTTTCGCGTCAGACCGCGTATACCCAGCATTCTACGTCCTCAACACAGACCCGATGGATCGACCTTGCAATGTACTTGACAGAAGAGTACGGGGTGTGCTTTGATTCGCACTGCCACCGATTCATTTAGATCTGACTGCATTTATGGACGGAGGCACGTCCATTCCGTCATTGCCGTGGATACCCTATTATTGTGCCTATTATTGTGCAAATGTTTGACGAAATCATTATCATGCAAATCCTGCCAAAGACAGGAATGTGCTGGTGTATGACTTTATCAAAGAAAATTTCAATGTGTAGGCGCTCCTCTGGGCTTAAATTATCGTTCTCACGTGGATGTCACGTTGTTCACTGAATAAAAAAATGAGATCTCGCCCAATACCATGTATTGTGTCTTTTATTTCACCCTATATGTATTGGGTACAACATGTCGCGCGGCACGAAATTCCCGGAATGGGATTCGAACCCTCGCCTGCACGCGCAGACAAGTACTTAGGACTGACGCCTTAGACCACTCAGCCATCTTGACGTATCTGATCAAACGTATGTACAATAGTAAAGAGGTCGATTATTTAAAATTTCCCGAGGGTCGTGGCATTCACATTGGAAAAAACAGGTCAAACTGGTTGTACTAACAATAGATCCCTAGCTAGTGGTATTAAAACGAACGTTCTGATCCGTCTCAGCAGACACACTGTCAACCACAATGGTGGTTTACCTGTAAAACGTGCAGGGACACATTTAATCTCCTGGCCAATTGACACAGCTACGAACATGGTTCATACTCCATGTAAGGATCACGAGACAATCCAGACAATAATCAAGTCTGGGAGCAACAATGTGTCTAGACTTCAGCCTTTTCAGTGGCACAAAGACTCAGACAATAGCTCCCTACATGAAGTATCTAACGCGAACATGCACTCCTTGAGGTGACCACCTGGATTGTGGTCGAGTCTTCAAACTTGCCAATCATTTGATTTGAGCTGCAATCAACGTGTCATCCATGGAGGACGCACACGGGCCTACCCTCTCTCACCACGGATGATTTTGAGCCCACGGTCGGTCCGCCGTCCCGAATCCAGGAGCTCATAGAGATCGATCCACCGCCCCGAGTTGTTGAGCTTATTGAGATTGCTCCCAGCGTCGAGAAGCCCACCTGTCCACCTTCCATCTATACCAATGATGTCATGGCGTACACAATGGACGACCTGCTCTTCGGCGTCATTTATGCACCTGTACCACTTACACCACCATTAATCCGCCAGCCACGGTGGTGATGTCCCAGTGTAGATGAAGGATCAACTGGGCGAGGATTCATCACGTGGATGTATTACAGCGCCACGAACGTGTGCATTCATAGGCCAGCAGAAAAAGAGAGATGTGTACAGTGCATCAAACGCCTGAATCTCTTGCGGCGTCACCAACGTTTAATTCATGAACATACACGCTTTAATGTTGAGGAGCCTGTAGAGATCATTGAGGATCTCTAACTCAGTATAAATGTCAACCTCCCCACAGCGCATGCTCCATTTCGCAGGCTCCAATAACATCCCTGCCTCCAATAGCGGAAGTTGACCTTTACTACGTTGCTATGACGTATAGGGGAAACCAACCAACGCACGGTTCAGTTTGAATCCGACCAAACAACTCCTTTAGTGTTGCACATGAGCGAACTACTTTTCATATGCTCTGTCCAGATAAACAGGGAAAATTATCTCCAGATAATTCTTTTTAACGCTAGGTCAACGGAGGTATTATGCAGACTTGAAAAGTAATCAAAATTTTCGTTAAACATCTATTTTACTATATATGATGTCACTTCCGGCGATGTGCGCGAAGGCCCCGAATCCGGTCCAAAAATCTGACTGGTGGCTGGGGTGTTATTAGACCCCCAGCGAGGTGGTTGTATAAATGTACGAACTGCTGGGAGACGTTCAATCACGCGGACAATTTACACCGCCATCAAGGGTTATTCAATGAGGCACCAGGCGTCGATGCGAGGTCTTCAGACTCCACAGTCGATTGAGCCGACATCAACGTGAATGGCGTAGACGACACCCAGTGCTGCAGCGTCGAGGTAGAGGAGCCACGCACCCATCCCATAAGGGTTGTGGATTCCACGGAGACCGATTCCCCGACCTTCCATCTGAAATGCAAGTTTGAGTTGTCCGAGATACTCTCACCGTCCATCAAACGCACGAACGCCCAATGCCCATCCATTGAGTGCGATGTACCGCTGTCACTGCCCTATTCCGCCTTTTCGAATTCTCCTTACTTGCCAGCTACGTCAAACCATTTTTAAGGATCAAGCCACTGCTTTTCGACTCGGCACCTTTACGTCATAAGGAGACAGAGCAACTGGTATTGCTACCCAAGTACCAAAGATCCACGCGTTCCACCAACACTTCACCATCACGAATTGTGCCTCGCTGGAAACGGTTTTGGAGCAGATGAAACGATTAAATCCGTGCAGATGGTGACCAACTTCACTTCTTTGTTCACAATCTGACAAACCACTTCATGCTTTAATGGTGATTGTCGAAGGGCGTCTAATACAATAGTGGATGCTCCATGGGCGAACACGATCGACACAGAAAAAGATATTACACACCATAATAAACATACCCAGGAAGGCTCTCCGAGCGTGAATATGATGTAGTATTGAGGATAATGAGATGCATGACACGCAGTCCTTTGTTGATTTTCTAACTCCCTCTCTGAACCCCTTTGGATAATATAATCAGACTGGTACTATTTTTGCACGGGAAAAACCTGTGACGCTTATTAGTATTGAGTATTTAGGTTTCTGTTGGAGTGCGAAGCGCTAGAATAAAAGCGGAGGGTCTGTGTCCAGTTAACCGTCTCTTCTGCGAGTAATGGAGGCTCTGAAAAGAGAAGTTTTGGCAGGACTGGCATGGGTGTCATCTCTGCAGTTTCGGATTCACCAGCGCTGTAAGAACGAAAGGCCGTCGCTGGTCTCGGTGGGATCAGTCTCGCTCCATGGCCCGGGTATCGAGGTTGGCTGTTATAATCCATTAATAGTGGGTGACACCACGTCGGAATCAGCCATTGCCTCGAGTCGAGTCTCATGAGTACCACCTGTGAATTTTTTTCAGTAGCCGGCGTCACCCCTCATTATCTTCGTCATCTGCAAACATAGTCCGAACCACCGCTGTGACCCCATTAGCGAATCAGTCATTGCCTCTTGTTGTAAAGCGCGAACCGAATAGGGCTTGGTCTCTGCCATGTCTCAGGAATATAATGGGATGATGATTTGGGCTGGAGGGGCTATTTATTACTCGTTAAAGGTTGATCCCCCACTCGAGCCAATGCCATCTCACACTTCAAATGCCCTGTCTATAATACTCTCCGAGTGCACATGCGCGCGATGACCTCACGTTCGGTACATGGAACATATTTCAGCCCCATAAACACCCCACATCTACTGAGGATATCCTTCCCAAGCCCGAGAGACCCTTTTTCTACTACTCGATCGTCGAGTGTGCATACGCACAATAATTTCACAGTGGTTTGTCTATTGGGGCTGCTTGATGTTGATCGGCCATGCGCTGTTGGCACCCAAGAACGTGCAACCCACACTTCCCTCACACTGACACATCCAATCCAACCCCTGTTTGCGTTTTCTCTAATACTGATGACGTTAAAGTCACGTGAACTGTATGTACCATACCACAGAGACTCCAGGCAAATTGATATCTGCTTGCACCTCGATCTACCCATGTCTGTGAAGGCCACAACGAAACCTAAATCAAACGTCCTTTCCCTGCTACTTGCTGAGTTAGCATGTTCTTACCATCCTCCCTATCAAGTCGTGCCTCACGAGTACCACATCTGTGAACTTTCACAGCAGCTGGCGTCGGCTCTTAAAATCTGTGTTATCTGCAAGCATAGTCCGAACCATGGCTCGGTACTCCTTGGCGAATCAACCATTGCCGCGTGATGTAAAACACGAACCGAAAAGGGATAAGTCTCCGTCATGTCTCTGGCACATAGTGGAATGGTGACGCGTGTTATACTTGTTAAAGGTCGACCCCCACTGGAGCCGATGACATCTCACACTCCCAAGGCATTTTCTATATAACTCTCTGAGTGCGCTTGCGCACAATGACGCCACTTTCAGTTCATGGAACATAACCCAGGCAACCATAAATACTCCACCTCTACCGGTGATACGCATCCAATCCGAGCTGCGCATTCTGTACTGACATCACCGTTAAATGATACCCTCACCACCGACACTTGAATGTCAAAGATCAACCTCCAAGGTCAAAGGATAAACTCCGCACCACCCACACACAACCCCCAGGACAATCCACATACAACTCAGATATATACTTCACGATGGTAAGAAAGTTCCCCTTTCTATACTACTACAACAAATGCCGAAACTTTGAGAATACGACAAAGAGATACAATCTCTGCGCTATTTCTTTTTTTTCGGAATTCGGATAGATCTGTAGCTGAAGAACATGTGGAATACCATTTAATATACCGTAGGCTAAACTGAAATGAATAGGGATGATTTGGGTGGGTGAACATTGTATCCATTCTGTTTTATGGCGATGCGCCGATATTCTAGTGGCATTTTATGTCCACCAATAGTTTCTGTACACTGTTGTTAACATAACTCCAATATAGACAGAGAATATATGCGGTACATTTTTTAAGTGACTTCCCATTCACCCCCGATACTGGAGTGGATAGGGACAGTCACTGGTCATTTTAAACCACAGAAAGTGTTTGAAGTTTATTAAAATTAAGTGTTTGAAGTTTAATTTCAAAATTAACAATGTTGAGTTAGTGTGTGTCACTTTATCTCGAGACCAAAAAATGGATTCCTTATTCTTTCAGGTTTAAACTGCTTACAAGTTTACAAAAAAATAATGTGAAATACAGAACTGGCAAACCATAAGGTGACTTTTAATTAACATGGTCAGCATTTAGTCCCTAACGACTCCGGAAAAGGGAAAAGATTTTAAAAAGTTAAAATTCAAAATCTTCGGCAAACCAAACTGAATTGTCTTTTGAGCCATGCATGTAGGTTATTACGAGCTAGGTCCTGATGCACAACCAGATCATTTCCGCCGAGAATTCCAGTGGTAGAGGCGAGGTTCGGAGTGTTTGGGGGAGATATAATTTTCTTCATCCAGGGTACCCTACTTGTTTTTTCACATATACAGGACTATCTGTTTAACAATGGATGTTTGCTCTTTCAAGTAGAGAGAAAAGAAATACACAGAGTTTAGCAATTAGAATCCATTTTTGATTAACTTTTTATTTTATTTTATTATTATTATCATTTTTTTTGTGTGTGTCCCTGTTCACCTCTATAGATGGCCATATTCATCCCCAGTTTACGGTACCGTAGATCTAATCTTCTTTTTTCCTTTAATATTAGGACGGTTAATATCTGATAGACAGACAAACAATCTGGCTGACGGGTTAGGGGAAGCTCGTATTAATTTCCTCAAAACATGGATTAATTTTCAATACGGTAGAAATAACATCATTTAAAGTAAATGTTCGCCTAGATGGGACAGTTGTTATCCATAAACCACTTTCAGATTACATAGAAGTGTTCTATCATAATAACATCTGTCCGTAATGAACATAATATTAATTTGGCAATTTGCAGCACCGGTATCGTTATATGTGGTCTAAGGGGGGATAACTCTAAAGCAAAAACTTCGATTGCTTCCCTTTGCCTTTAGCATTGCATCTGTCAAAACGATCAACTTCCAGATACCTTCACTTCAGAGAATACGAATAGCATGTCTGTGCATTTGTGTATGCCTGCTTGTGTAATTACATAGATATATTCATGGGCGTAAATAATGAAGGTACATGAAGACAAGGCAAATAATAGCTGTTTATTGCCGTGAGAAAAATCAGTTGGATGGGGTAAAATGGGGTCAATGGTGTGGGTCAAAGGTCACAGCTGTCGCCTGCAAAAAAGCGATGAGTTTACACGACCTGTTTCGCAAGTTTTATCTAGTCAGAATATATGTACGTTATCTTAATTGATGAAAATTTTGAAATTTTCACATACACTTGTTCTCTCTGTTTATAATTTTTGTGAATTTTGACACTTTTCGGTCATCTTCGACAACATTGCAGGGTCTCACGTGACCTGGCGAACGACATAATAACAAACATAACTCGGTGGTGATTTTTCAGTCGCTGCACGAAGAAAGTCGAGAGTTGTTGCATCAAAACGGCAAAAGATGGAAGTTTTTGACGCGGAGAGGCCGTAGCGATATCTTTTCCAGTCTGCTGCCTTCGAAAGAGCAGACGGTTTGACGAGAAAGTGAAGAAATGAAGCCAGACGGTGGTAAGTTCACCTTGAAATTTCTCCCCTCACAATTTTCACGTATGTTGGCGATTCGGTTATTTCCGTGATTGTGTAAAAGTCAAATCTGAATGTTCTATACATTCTCACAGTGAAATGTGCCCCTATTTAGTTTGACAGTTTGGACGCGTCAGTCTGAAACAGCTGTTTTGTCCTGCGATGGCTAGATTTTGTCCTTTTATCTGTTGAAAAACAAAAAATCAAATACAAAAATTGAACACAGACCTGCATGATGAAACATGATATCAGCTGACACAATACAACATAAATTGCTACAAAAAATAAATCCAAATGTTTAGTTGAATTCTTCGTATGGTCTAGATTCATCAGTTTATGATTGATAAAATCGGCAGTCACAAACTGCCTCATTTTCATAATGTTGGGTGTGTCAAAATTGAGTCAGCTGGGCTGTTTGATGGACACCAAGACAACCAGCTGAGTCAATGATTGTTCATGTGTGGCTTTGGGGCCTTTAGTGAAGAACAAAGGAGCCCAGTTTAGATGATGATACGTCAATCAGTCATGTACACATAAAAGCAGAAACCAAAGAAATACATACTGTTTACTTTTTGTCTGTGTAAATTGCCATATGTACATTAAAAGTTTGACATACATTTTCAGATAAGTTTTTTTTTACATTAAATGTGGCATGTCCATGTACATAATAGGCATTCATACAGTTGTGGTGTATGAGTCCAAGGAGGGGGTAGCTATAGGGGACGGTTCATACGTATGAAAATAGACCATGATTTTCTTGATAATAATAGAAGCTTTGACATAGTCAACTGTGACTGTCACACATACCTCATTAAATGATTAATACTGCCATGATGCAAACCACAGGTCAAGTGGTACCCGGTACCACACTCCAGTGTACAACAGGTGGTGCTATATGTACATGTATATGTATGATTTATATCTGAAGTATTTATTTGATAGGTACTCACTTTGCCTATCCATACTGTTTGGGATGGGTCGGCTACCTTTATCCCTCTCAACTAAAAAGCCAGCTTCCATTATTCCTACAGATGAGATTAGTTTCACAGACGGGTCTTGTTTGATTGTATGTCTCCAGAGGGCGCTGTGATTAGAGTATAAAGTCTATTCTATTCTATTGATAACATATTAAAGTAAACTATGAAAATGAAAGTAATTGCGATATAATATTCTATATTTCAGCTTTGATTATGTATTTCTGACGATGCCATACATGTAATCACAGCCGAAATATAGAATATTATGTCGCAATGACTTCCATTTTCAGAGTAAGATTCTGATTTCGTGAAGCATCATGGAACTTATCTCTGTACTTTCATCCTATAGTTTAAAAGCCAATCTGAGATTTCGTTGGTTACTAAAGCCCCTGCTAAGATAGATCACCTAGGGATTAGCATGATCCTTTTAACATGGGCATCTATAGGAATCTGTTGGAAAGTTGGTGTACAGGGCGACATAACATCAGTTTCCATAGCCACAATGTCAATTTGTTCTGCTAAATTGTGCATCCATCTACATGTACAGATCTTCATTTTATCAAGCGAATTTCTACGTTGCCACTTCGAACTTCCCTTGATCTGGCCCCCTTCAATGTTCAAAGAACTTATAAATAGACACGAGACGTCACTGACCTCGAGAACATTTGAAATTCAAAATGGGTCGCACAAGAGCGTTATTGATTGGCTGACCTATATAGTGGATACAATATATAGGAAGAAGGACGCCAATAATAGAGGATGATGTCACTCTACTCTCAATCGATGTGTACATTCTGATTGGTTCGTCTCTGGTTCGTAGGTGAATTTATACACCTCGGATTTTGAACTCTGAAGGGGGTCAGACAAATCAAGGCAGGTTCGAAGTGGGAACGTAGAAATTGGCTGGATAAAATGAAGATGCATGTATATGAAATATTAGTAAGCCTAATTGTAGAAATTCCACTTGCCCACCAGACAATTTGTGCATGCATGCATTCCATATTTCAAGACACTCACTGCCCAGTCAAATATCGGATAGGGGTCAATGTCAGAGCTGATTGAGCAGGGCATGGGTTGAGCAGCCCTGTCAAAATTTTGGCGCCATGATGAATATGAAGCAGGAATATCATTGATCGAATTTCCCTAAATTGTTTGTCTAAATCGTCGTTCAGAAGTAGGTTGTACATACATGTACATCATGGTGTACTATGTACATGTATGTCCAGTACAAAGTTTAATTTCAAGCAGACAGACAAAACAACAGCCTTAAGAGATATAAACTAAACTACAGATCTGATCGTCCAGGGCTGCATATGTAACTGTAGGCTCTTAGTTAGAGGGGTGCTGGGGTGTCTTTTCGGCACCCTGTTTTTGAAGTTTGGCACCCTAGATTTATAGGGCTCGAAATTGCCACAAGCCCGGCAGCTGGTGGCTAGTGAATTTAGAACTTGACTGGTTGAATTTAGTTCTAAAGCTGGCTAACCAGCCATTCAAGAAATTCAGCTTTGTATAATGGAATATACATGTACCAGCCAGATGTTCTGAGCTGGAAAACACAACACATCGATTGGGCTTGATAAATTTATTAGAAATAAATTTACTCTCTATAAACTATAACTATATACAAGGTAACGGCATGCAGCATATATTGTTGACATACAATAAAAAGCCGTGTGGCACAATAAAAGGCAGCAAAAGACTTGGCAGCAACACTGCTTCGAAGGAGACCAAGTTCATGAAGGCAAATGCTGAGCAAAGCACATGTAAAACTAAATGACTAGAAAAACATGTATGGCTACGCAACTGGTCATTAAATGGTTACCATGGTTACGCGGATGGCAGGCAACGCAAACAAACAATTAATGGTTACCATGGCTAGGCACAGATTTCCGATATAATGCAGACAATTAAACAATCACAAATAAAATCACAGATGTAGTTAATGGTGTAAAGTTCAGTCAACATCTGGTACACAAGTACCTATGAGAATATATAGATGCACCTTGATAATTTCAAATACAGGAGAGGGTGGGCGGGGAAATAAAATTGCCTACATATATGCCGTCTGCGTGTAAACTGAAAGTGGCGGGCTTCCCTTTGTGTGGTTTGTCATATACACACGACTGCACACGTCTCTGAAACAATTATCAGTGGTCGCAATTGATTGGCCCAAAGAATGCAATAAACGCAGGGCCCAATCAGTGGGCTGTGTTTTAAAGTAACTTGATCAAGTTACCATCAAAACACAACACATCGATTGGGCTTGATAAATTTATTAGAAATAAATTTACTGTCTATAAACTATAACTATATACAAGGTAACGGCATGCAGCATATATTGTTGACATACAATAAAAAGCCGTGTGGCACAATAAAAGGCAGCAAAAGAGACTTGGCAGCAACACTGCTTCGAAGGAGACCAAGTTCATGAAGGCAAATGCTGAGCAAAGCACATGTAAAACTAAATGACTAGAAAAACATGTATGGCTACGCAACTGGTCATTAAATGGTTACCATGGTTACGCGGATGGCAGGCAACGCAAACAAACAATTAATGGTTACCATGGCTAGGCACAGATTTCCGATATAATGCAGACAATTAAACAATCACAAATAAAATCACAGATGTAGTTAATGGTGTAAAGTTCAGTCCAAACCAAAGTAGGGATTACACCGGTAGGGAGGCTACAGTCTGAAAGGTTGTGACGTGGTCAGGCTTGATGTATTTAAATACAGCATCACTCTTCCAGTCGCCCATTGCACGAACGATAGGAAGGGGGACACCCGCACAAACCAACCACGTCGAACCCCCTCTACGTAAGCTGTGGGTGTTGTAATCTGTACCTGGCAGGCCTAAGGGGAGAGTGGCAGCACGTAATTGAGCACGAAAAGTAGAAGGGGTGAGGGTCATAGGCCGGCCATCACAGAAGTATGTGAGTAAGGGGAGGGTATCATCCATGGCTCCTGCAGCAAGAAGGAAACGAAAAAGAGCTGAAGCGGGGCACAGTGGGGAGTTGGGCAGGAATGGGAGAGCCACCTCGTGCACTCTCTGCCGGAATTGGATAGTCTTTGACGCTCGTACCCGGAGAACCACCCCCTGTACATGAGGGATAAGGTCCCGCCGCAGAATACAATTTGAGTCTCCTGTAATGGTCAGATTGCTGATACGCAAAAGGCCGAAAAAAGCAGAGGTGACAGTGGCCCAAAATTGAAGGGAGGGGAGAGACGAAAAGTCAATCTGGTGATGGAGCGAGTGCAGGTGACGTATTGTAAAAGGCAGTTTGTAGTGTGGGGAGGCACCTCGCACACGTTTCACCCCTGAAAGCATGAATTTGATATGCCAGTCATCCTGGATAGGGTTGGGGAAGTTATGCAACCTATGTAATAAACGAATCACGTTGAGATACTGCTGGATGGTGCCATATGTCTTCGAGCGGGCCAGAAAGGCAATGTATCGAGTCACAGTACTGCAGGATGCTGGGGCCGGTGGGGCAGCGATAAGATGACAGAAACGCAAATAGCTGTTAAGTTGGGAACGGTATGCGCGTCTCGTAGACGGAGCCAGGGCATTCCCTGTCCAATAATGGACTTCCTGATCCAGTTGGCCTAAAAGGTGGGGGAGGGCAGCATCTGTGCAGAAAGAAAACACAGAGTGGGGTAAGATACATGGTTGGGTAACCAAAAGTATTCTGGCATTCCAGAGGAAAACTGCTCATTTAAAGTACATAAAAACCGAGTAAACTGCCCTGGTAGGTGTAACCTTGAGATACTGTCCGCCAGTGTATTGTATTCACCAGGAAAATAGATGGCCCGTATCTTAAAGTCCCACCGAAGAGATAAAGCACTAATAATTTGTAGTAACAAAACAGCCTCATTACAAGAGGATGTACCATTGTTAATAATTGCGGCAGTGGCCGAGTTATCGGTATACACTAGAACTAAGTGACCAGACCACACAGCCTGCCAGCGCAGGGCAGCACACACCACAGTACCAAGCTCTTGCATATTGATATGGGACGATGATAAGAAGGGAACGTCCATGTGCCAGTTGCAGTAAATCCAGTCCATGTTGCAGAAAGCTCCGCCGCCGACTGGGCACGCATCCGTTTGAACTGACACAATGGGACGATCGTCCCATATCAATTTGCGATTATCGATATGCTGAAGTGTGTGAAGCCACCAACCTAAATCAGGTTGAATGGAGTGCAGGCGGGCCTTATGGTGTGGTAACCTTAGTTCGGAAATAAGATTGAAAATTGCTCTATTGTGTAGTCGACCCCACTCCACTACCTGGGAAGCCCAAGTTAATTTCCCAGCTAAGGTTTGCAATTGTTTCAAACTAGCACGTCGTTTATTCACAAATTGTTCCACGTGGCTGATAAGTTTTTGCAGTTTTGATGGATCGAGTGACAAAACGCCTTGGATAGTGTCAATCTGAATGCCTAAAAATGTCAACACCATACAAGGATCTACAACTTTTTTCCAGTTGATCTTGAAACCAAGGGAACGTAATAATGACAACAAAGTGTTATAGGCAAACAGGCACCCTTCAAAAGTAGGAGAATAGCAAAGAAAATCGTCCAGATAAATCACAGTCCCTGGAATTCCCCGTCGTTCCATCATACGACCCACACTTTGTGTGAGGCGGTTAAAAATGCCTGGACTCTTACGAGCTCCGAAACAGAGGCGTGTGTCCGCCAGGAAAGTTGGAGAGGGAGAATCACTGAATACCCACTCCAGCCCGGTGTATTGGAAATTGGATGGATGTAGCCCCACTGAGCGATAGGCTGACTTTAAATCCACCTTGGCCATGTAATATCCAGGGTCCAAATTGTCAATCACATCCCTAACAGTTTGATACTTCACCTCTTCCTTGGTGGCATAGTCATTGACACTGAGGCCAGGGGGGCGACTACAGTCATGAATTAATCTCACGTCCCCATCAGGTTTGGGTACAGCGCCTAATGCACTAACAATTCTGGGGGGAGTGGGCACACGAATGTAATTGAATTCTTCGAGTTCTTCTACAATTTTGTTTTCAACTTGCACTCTAGACTTGAGTGCAGAGGCCGAATTTGGCGTGTGTGCCATAGCAGGTAAGGGTAAATCATCATCCACAATAGTAAATCCATTTTTAATGCCATCCAGTAAGAACTCAGCATCTGGGTCTCCTTCTAATTCCCTCTCCCAAGTTGAATAACACTGAGTAAGTGGGGAGGGGATGGCTGTGTCGCTGCCTAGGCATTTTTTGGCAAGTCCATGGTCGTTGCACCCTTGGGCTTGTGATTAAAATCACCGTGTGAAGGTGAGGAACATGTGAGACAAATATGGCTGTAGTTACAGGCGGAGAGCGCACAACCATTTCGCCCGTTGAACCGCATACACACTGGCTTGCCTGATTTAGGGTCCGTTCGTGGCTGTTTCCGTGAGTGGGTGACAGAACCTTTGTTCTGTGGGGAAGGCTTTTGACGCAGCATGGCCTGCATGAGGTATGAATCGTCCTCATTCCACGGTGTTCCCCGTTGATGTTGTCTTTTCCGAAACTCGAAATCAAAATTTAGCACTGAAGGCCATTCAAAAACCTGGGCAAATGTGGCGAGCTTTGCCAGATAATCCACGTAGCCCAAAATAGTTTCTTGTGGGCAGTTGTCTTTCGTAATCATAGCCCGCAGAATTAGGATGGAGCCCTCCATAAACTGAGCCTGCGAAAGTTTGTCGTGGGGTACTTTTCCGTCCTTCATTTTAAGTTCAAAGGGGCCCATGGCGAAATTTTGTTCATTTGTGGAGACTGGCGCAAGGGAAATAAAATCCCGAACATTACGGAGAGGAGCTTTGATTTGGTTGGGGTTCGTATTCAAAAGACCGGCCAATAAGTTTAACATACCTGCATTGGTACCAGCATTGTTCTCGGTCGTGTCAGCATTGCCCGCGAAATTTCCCGCGTTGGCAGCCATATTGGCTTGTCGCCCGGAGTCTTGCATAGCAGGGACACGTGTGGCGGCCTGTGTTAGAACATTAAATAGATCCGTGGTGCTGGCTGTCGGCGGGGTCGAAGCAGGGTTATTCCTTGGAGTATCAGCGAGTCCCGTGGAAGCCGGGCGTGAAATTTCCGTCCCCAAAGTTCCGTTTTCACTGGGTGTTTTCTGGTCCGACTTTTTCAGTTTTTTTACGGCAGCTTTGAGCAGCAATCGTTGGGCGAGGGAAATGTCCGCAAAATCTGCGTCAATGGCAGTGTTCGTTAGCAGTTGGATGCTGTGTAAATCTTCGAAACCATGGTCTAGGAGGGCTGCGATCGTCATCGTGGATAGTCGGTTGTCCCTTCTCCAAGAATCCATGTCGACTTCGTCGGGGAGCGCAATTTCCTCAGGCGCCTGTGCGTTGTGTCCGGAGTCGGCCATTTTGTTTGACGAAAACTATGCACGAGTTTCGTAACAGCCTACTGGCAGTTCCAGTGAGATGGAAGCACAAAGTCAGCTGGACAACGCGAACATGACAAGGAAAACTTTTGTAGAGATAGTCACCCGAAAAATCCGCCAACAAACGAGCCCTCAAAATTACACAGAAATAAAATTGCCTACATATATGCCGTCTGCGTGTAAACTGAAAGTGGCGGGCTTCCCTTTGTGTGGTTTGTCATATACACACGACTGCACACGTCTCTGAAACAATTATCAGTGGTCGCAATTGATTGGCCCAAAGAATGCAATAAACGCAGGGCCCAATCAGTGGGCTGTGTTTTAAAGTAACTTGATCAAGTTACCATCTAAAGTTTCATGGTAAATTCACGCCCTGATTTAGCACTGAGATTTAACATGGAAGAGATACATAGGAAGTAGACTCTGTTGTCAGAAAAATAATTTTGATTTTCGGCACCCTGATTTCAATTCAAGACTACATGTCCTGTGGATTGTGGTCGATGGGACAAGTTCATTCTAGGTAAACCAAGATGGTAAATCACTCCATCTAGACTTGATGCTATGAAAAATTTGTGCGAAATGTTTGCCGATATTATACAATGTACATAGATCTCCCATAATAAGCCAATCACGACAATTTCACTTTGATAATGATTGAGGTTTAGTTCTCGGATATTAATATCTTTGCATGGCATGATCTTTTGATATGCCTAACAAAATTGAACTTTCCGGCAGGAGTAAACCAGGAGTCGAAATGTTCATGAAATACCTGCAGGACATTTGTCAAGATTTGTCCGGTACATAATTAAAATACATGTAAACTGACTGAAAACCTGCAGGACAGTGCCAATTTTCTGCCGGACATGTCCTGCAAATAGATAGCCATTTCGACCCCTGTAAACCCTTTGATGTTTAGGTTTACCATGGACACTGTCTGTAATTTATGATGCTATCATTGAATACTGCTTCCCGATAATGTTTACCATATTGGTTCACGTTCTATCATGTGTAATTACTGTGGGCGTGATTTTGAAATTGTTTTACCAGGCTAGCCACCTGATTGGCTAGCAAATTAGAAATTCACACAGGATTCATATAGCACTGGAGACTGAAGTCAGATCTTGGGATATTATCTCATCTTCATTTTATCAAGCAAATTTCTACGTTCCCACTTCAAACTCCCCTTGATCTGGCCCCCTTTAATACACCATAATAGGAGGAATGAAGCCGACAATTGAGGATGATGTTACTCTACTCACAATCGACATGTGTGTTCTGATTGGTTCGCCTGTCATTTTTAGGTGAAATTTAAACCTCGGAATTTTAACATTGAAGGGGTCAGAAAAATCAAGGCAGGTTCGAAGTGGGAACGTAGAAATGACTGGATAAAATGAAGATGTATTATCTGGGTTTACTGAGATGGTGACAAAAAATGCATGTAACTGACCCAGCTTAAATACAATGATATCTTTTCTACCAAATTGTCAATTGTCCATATTATGAATGTGAGAAAAACATGTAACCACGGTAACCATTGATGATTCACTTCTTTTGGGCCTGGCCACTTTGTGATTCACTCGACCTGTCCATGAAGCCAACACTGAGAGGCTCCATGGTGTAACCCGTCCCTCAAGGCCCTGTGGGGCTTCCGGGGATTGACCTCAGATGTCGTTGTGCACACCGCAGGTCATGGTAAGAATAGTCCTCAGAGAGCTTGTCGTAAGAGGCGACTAACTGAAGCACCTGTGGAGTTCCCGGGTGTGAAAAAGGAATAGGACCCCACCCGTGTGGTAAAAGGAATAGGACCCAACGTCGTGATATGACTGAAATATAGTTGTAAGCGACGTTAAATCATACATGTACATGTATTCACTCACTCACTCACCCCATCCCTCATGAATGTCCCTTAGGCCATTGTCACTTGATTGGTTGTTTAGCATGACCTTGATATTTTAAATACACATGCTACATGTAGATGCTATAATTATTTATTAGTAATTATTAAATTGCAAACCATTTGTGTATGAATAAAGAAAATGAGCAAGTTTACTCATAAAAATATATCCCTTATCCATTTTAATTATTTGCCCTGAAGATATACATGTAGATGAGGGCTGGTCATGCTAAACAACTAATTAAGGGAAAATGGCTAAATCCATTCAAATCGAGGCAGCTTGTCGTAAGAGACGACTAACTGAGGCACCCGTGGGGTTCCCGGCTGTGAAAAGGAATAGGACCCCACCCGTGTGGTTCCCGGCTGTGAAAAGGAATAGGACCCAGTGTCGTGATATGACTGAAATATAGTTGAAATCGACGTTAAATCATATTCACTCACTCACTCACTCAAATCGGGGCACTGTGTCCAACCATCCCTCATTCACTCCTTTGGGTGACCATACTATGTAACCATCCCTGTTCCACTGCTATTGTGTCACTATTACGCACATTTAACCATACCTGGTCCATTCCTATTGGGCTACCATATGTAACCATCCCTGGTCCACTGAGCTATTGTGTCACCATACATGTAACATCCCTGATTCACTATTGGGTCACCATATGTAACCATCCCTGATCCAGTCCTATTGGGTCGCCATATGTAACCATCCCTGATCCACTCTTATTGGGTCACCATATACATGTATGTAACCATCCCTGATCCACTCCTATTGGGTCGCCATATACATGTAAGTATCCATCCCTGATCCAATCCCATTGGGTCACCATATGTAACAATTCCTGATCCACCCCTATTGGGTCGCCATATATAACCATCCCTGATCCACTCCTATTGGGCCAGCATATGTAACAATCCCTGATCCACTCCTATTGGGTCACCATATGTAACAATCCCTGATCCACTCCTATTGGGCCGCCATATGTAACCATCCCTGATCCACTCCTATTGGGTCACCATATGTAACAATCCCTGATCCACTCCTATTGGGTCACCATATGTAACAATCCCTGATCCACTCCTATTGGGCCAGCATATGTAACAATCCCTGATCCACTCCTATTGGGTCACCATATGTAACAATCCCTGATCCACTCCTATTGGGTTGCCATATACATGTATGTAACCATCCCTGATCCACTCCTATTGGGCCGCCATATGTAACCATCCCTGATCCACTCCTATTGGGTCACCATATGTAACCATCCCTGATCCACTCCTATTGGGTCGCCATATGTAACCATCCCTGATCCACTCCTATTGGGTCACCATATGTAACCATCCCTGATCCACTCCTATTAGGTCGCCATATACATGTGAGGTAACAGATTCGGTTCATATTTTGTAAGGGGTATTTGCATGAAAATGCTATCCATGTGTGACAGCTGTTGTATATCGGTAGTTTATGGGTTGTTATAGTACATTTTCCGGACCCTACCTCTTTCTGTATTCTCAACCCAAGTTTGCAGGTAGGGCATGGTCCTTCCGATATAAATGGTTACAGAGCTGAAAAGTACAAAGCCATATGTAACCATCCCTGATCCACTCCTATTGGGTCACCATATGTAACAATCCCTGATCCACTCCTATTGGGTCGCCATATACATGTATGTATGTAACCATCCCTGATCCACTCCTATTGGGTCACCATATGTAACAATCCCTGATCCACTCCTATTGGGTCGCCATACATGTATGTAACCACCCCTGATCAACTTCTATTGGGTCACCATATGTAACCATCCCTGATCCACTCCTATTGGGCCAGCCTATGTAACAATCCCTGATCCACTCCTATTGGGCCAGCATATGTAACAATCCCTGATCCACTCCTATTGGGTCGCCATATACATTGTACATGTAAGTATCCATCCCTGATCCAATCCCATTGGGCCACCATACGTAACAATTCCTGATCCACCCCTATTGGGTTGCCATATGTAACCATCCCTGATCCACTCCTATTGGGTCACCATATGTAACCATCCCTGATCCACTTCTATTGGGTCACCATATGTAACCATCCCTGATCCACCCCTATTGGGTCACCATATGTAACCATCCCTGATCCACTTCTATTGGGTCACCATATGTAACCATCCCTGATCCACTCCTATTGGGTCACCATATGTAACCATCCCTGATCCACTCCTATTGGGTCACCATATGTGACGATCCCTAATCCACTCCTATTGGGCCGCCATATGTAACCATCCCTGATTCACTCCTATTGGATCACCATATGTAACAATCCCTGATCCAGTCCTATTGGGTTGCCATATACATTGTACATGTAAGTATCCATCCCTGATCCAATCCCATTGGGCCACCATATGTAACAATTCCTGATCCAGCCCTATTGGGTCGCCATATGTAACCATCCCTGATCCACTTATATTGGGTCACCATATGTAACCATCCCTGATCCACTCCTATTGGGCCAGCATATGTAACAATCCCTGATCCACTCCTATTGGGTCACCATATGTAACCATCCCTGATCCACTCCTATTGGGCCAGCATATGTAACAATCCCTGATCCACTCATATTGGGTCGCCATATACATGTATGTAACCATCCCTGATCCACTCCTATTGGGCCGCCATATGTAACCATCCCTGATCCAATTCTATTGGGCCGCCATGTAACCACATCCCTGATCCACTCCTATTGGGTCACCATATGTAACCATCCCTGATCCACTCCTATTGGGTCACCATATGTAACTGTCCCTGATTCACTCATATTGGGCCAGCATATTTAACCATCCCTGATCCACTCCTATTGGGTCACCATATGTAACCATCCCTGATCCACTCCCATTGGTTCACCATATGTAACTGTCCCTGATTCACTCATATTGGGCCAGCATATTTAACCATCCCTGATCCACTCCTATTGGGTCACCATATGTAACCATCCCTGATCCACTCCTATTGGGTCGCCATATGTAACCATCCCTGATCCACTCCTATTGGGTCACCATATACATGTATGTGAACATCCCTGATCCACTCCCATTGGTTCACCATACATGTATGTAACTGTCCCTGATTCACTCATATTGGGCCAGCATATTTAACCATCCCTGATCCACTCCTACATGTATTGGGCCACCATATGTAACTGACCCTGATTCACTCCTATTGGGTCACCATGTGTAACTGTCCCTGGTCCACTCCTATTAGACCACTATATGTAACCGTCCCTGATCCACTCCTATTAGACCACCATATGTAACCGTCCCTGGTCCACTCCTATTAGACCACCATATGTAACCGTCCCTGGTCCACTCCTATTGGGTCACCATATGTAACCATCCCTGAATCACTCTTATTAGACCACCATCTCTGATCCACTCCTATTAGGCCACCAATTGTAACCATCCCTGAACCACTCCTACATGTATTAGACCACCATACATGTATGTACATGTAACCATCCCTGATCCACTTCTATTGGACCACCTAGTATGAAAACATCTCTGATCTGCTCATATTGGACCCTCTTCAGCGGTCAAAATTAACTGCCAAGTGCTGCTGGACAATGGAACCAGTGAGGTTCAGTCATACATGTACATGTACATGTACATGTAACTGGTCCTCCAAAATTTAATGAAGTTTTACATGTATATAAGATGAATGCTGATTTCCATTCAGAATCTGTGGAGGTGAACTGAAGACACCAATCACACTTCATCGACTTGCTGCTGTCATCGTATGTTAACCATGTCTGCCCGACCGTCCACAAATTTTGGAACTTGCGCTGTCTTCGCTCTTGATCATATTCGCGATTGCGAAGTAATTTTTCCCCATCAGTTAGTTTGGCTTTTTTTTCGGGCGGCTCAACGGCATCGATGAACCGCCACATGTTGACAGTTGAACAGAAATGGCGACGAATCTCCTGTCAAACAACAGCGAGTTGTCTCCCTCCACAGTGTCCGCCTAAACCAATCGATAAAAAAATCATTTCCACTCGTATATATCGCAGCTATATGATAATATTTAACATTTTTCTTTTTATGGATTACATTGGGTGGCTTTAAACATGCGCCAAAAGTAATCGCTAAAACCATTTCGAATTTGCGCCGTAGTCGACAAAACCACAGCTTTGTTCACAAGTATTTTATCGATTGCATTAGAAATTGTATAGCCTACACGCAGACCAAAACGTTCGAAAATGAGTATTTTTGTTGCCGACAGGTTCGAAATCTGCACTTGCCAGTCGGACCGCTGCTTGGCCAGGTAAACTGGTCCGACGGGAATTTTACTGGGCACAGGCCAGTGGACCCATACTAAATTCGACCAATGATCTTAACTAACCATTTCTGATCCGTACTATTGGATAAATTTGGCATGCATCTAATTTTTCCTGAATGTGCAAAATATTGGTAATAGAATAGAAAACAATACCATATTTTGAAGCCGTCGAACTATTGGTAGATCACCGTCAAATTGCATGTCGAGTAAAATCTTGCACTTCAGTAAACCAGAGCAATCCAAAATCATTTTCTCATTAAATTTACATGTATGTACATGTACCCCTCTCCCCAGACATTGGATTTATCTTTCACAATGATGAAATTGATCCGCATGTGGTTGTTATCCATGTGATAATGTACAAGTACATTCATCCATTGTCTATTTCTCTCTCTCTCTCTCTCTTTCATCAATCCATCCATTCTTCAGCCAAGTCAGTTGTGCACTGGGCCATTTGTCAGCAGTCATGAGTAGCCACTGAGCCAAATACAAATTATACATCATGTTGTACATGTAGATTAGCCCGAGCTGTATCCCGGCATGTACATTTATCTCTTCTATCTCTCTATCCATCAGTCTTGTCTGTCCATCCATCACCCCCTGCATGAGGCTGCACATGTCAAAGTTATGCAGAGCATGTTTGGATCTACATGTACACTAGTACTGTACATTGCATGCTGGTCATGCATTACATATAATCACCTTGAGTTGTATACATGTACATGTATATATTTTATAGGCTTACCGGTACCTAAAGTAGTTCAGTGTATAATCTGAGATACAATATGATGGATTAATTAAGCCCCCTTTGAAATACCTGTCCAATGCTACATGTACATGTATATACATGTTGTTCAGATTATCTTTGGAACATCTCTTTAACCTAGGAAACATTTTTAATCAATGATAATGACTATTTTCGACCTGAAGTTACATGTACCAAAATCATGATAATGTAAGCTTGGAATAGTTGGATAATTTGATATATTTATCATATTTACACCAGTTATCAATAGTTGAAAAAAACCTGCCCTATGTTACAGAGATAGGAAAGAGTGGGGTTGCACGAACCACTGTCTTAATGCGCCCGATGTTGCTACTTGTATTGGAGCAGCTCTATATTGTTAAATGATTAACTTGAATTTTGTGCAAGGTGGGCATTTGAATAAACTGTTTCTGTTATCAGTATAATAATCTTATGTTGAATTTCAAGTCTAATCTGCTCAGTTGCAGGCTGTTATGACAGAGATACATGTAGGCCTGTACATGTGGCATGTACATGTACACACACACTTTATAGAGTACCATGTTATCAATGGCAATATTGTAATCTGGCCAAGTGTCAGACTGAACAGTCACAGCTGGATTAGGTCACTGCTGGGGGTCACTGAGATTAAGGTATATGAACATTGTGCTGGTCCCATGTACATGTACACATTGCTTCTTAATTGATCCTCTCAGGTACTCTGACCACTTACAACATTATGACCTTTTCCTGGTAATAAAATGGTAGGGTCCATTTGGTTAGCATTATAAACTGAGGTTAAAGGTCATGGGCTGTTCTATTTTGCATGTACGTGGATGTTTCAACTGTCACAACCCTCAATAATTTGAGATACTGTTACCCATTACAAATATAATTATTCCCCTATTCACCCAATGGTGTGATCCACATGCTGAGCTTTTATCACAGCAGGGTGAAAGGTCATAGACTGTTCTATTTGTTTTGTCAGGGTGGTTTGTCTGGCACATATTGATTATCCATATTTTCTATGCACCCCCTGGACCAGCTGTTAGAGTGGTCAGCTGTTTAACTGATAATAAGCCACTAGTTTTACCACATTAACCCCTTGAGTGCTGTACATGTATGTCTGTACTTGCACATTTATGTAAGTGTGTCAGTAGTCCTGGTCTCCCAACAGTCCCAGATGACATTACCTGAAGCTCCAGTTAATACCAGTGTGTGCATTAGTATGTAAATACAGTTATGATTGCAACAACAACAACAGTACCGGCACTAGGATGATCACGTGTAACTTCCTTATATGGCCAGGAACTGTCATTGATGGTCACATGGAAAATGGTACATGTATGAAAATTGAGGGTGGAATTAATTAAAGTGAATTAAATTTACATGAAATTGAACATGGTGACATACAGTATCTATATGTTACAATTGCTGATGTGTTTAGGCTCCTGAAAATTAATAATTTGTTTATCGTTTCCACTAGCCCCCAATTTTGCCTGTGCTTGAAAGATTTGTTTTATTATTTTCATTATGCAGTGTCTGAGACTTGTGCTGAAAGCATGCAAACTCCCATTTCACACACTTTGCCAGAGATTATAGAGCGAATGTACAATGTATACTGATAAGGTTGTTCATGCTTCAAAAATCAATATGGAACAATCCTGCAAACAGAATTGCACAGTTCACCTGTCAGCTTCTTTCAACCCATATTTTTATAGGATACATGTACCTTGTGCCCAACTAAAGATATAAAATAATAATAAAACTCCCCTGCCCATCCCCTTTTCTGGCAAGCAGGTGATGATTGACCTAGCCGATTGATCCTTTGGATATCGGAGTTAAGGCCAGTGCACACTTACATGTAGGGCACACTATGTTCCCATATTCCTCAAGTATCTTGTTACTCATCCTCGCGAGCCAGTTTATCGATCGATCTGTTGGGATCGATACACTGGCCTGGTTAATTACCCATACAAGTTTTGGATATAAATAGATCAAGAAGTTTCCCCTGAATCAACCCAATCAGTGAACGCGCCACGCTACATGTAGTTGATTAGGCCAATCCGCTGCGAGGTATGAGATGTGACAGGTTTCAATTTCATCGCGGGCCAAACTCCCTTGATGTCAAGCGGAAATCATCATCGGGGGTCAAAGCAAAAACCGCAGGCTGGGGATACCGACATGCAAATTCAAAACAAACGCGGGGGATGAAATGTACGAGATGTATAATATAGGCGTCGACTCAAGAACTCATTCGAATCACCAAAAATGTGTAGGTAAACCCTCTGCGAGGATTTAGGGTTTACCTGGACTTGTGAAGATGCTTGTTACTACATGTATGTTTCCATAATCGTCACTCTCTCTTCTGTTGCCGTTTCCTCCAGTCTCTTGTTACTATGTTGCCATATTCCCCAGTCAATGCTGTTACTACATGTATATTCCTATATTCCTCAGTCTTCATTTTTACCATGTTGCCATATGCCTCAGTTTCTTGCTATTACCATATTCCTACCATGCTGCCATATTCATCAGTCTCTTGTTATTATGTTGCCATATTCCTCTCTATGTGATGTTACTACATGTATGGCCCCGTGGGGCTTCTTGGGGATGTCGTCATGCGCATCGCAGGTCTTGGTAAGAATAGGCTTCAGCTGCTCAGAGAGCTTGTCATAAGAGGTGACTAACTGAGGCACCGGTGGGGTTCCCGGGTGTGAAAAGGAATACGACCCAGCATCGCGATATGACAGAAATATAGTTGAAATGAAAGATACGTTAAATCATATTCACTCACTCACTTACTACATGTATGTTGGATATAGGGGGTTAAGGCCAGTTCACACCAAGTCGATTGATCCTTTGAATATGAAGTTATGACTGGCACATGTTCACCTAGCCTATTGACCCTTGAAAATAGGGTTAAGGCTGGCACACACCTAGCTGAGTGATCCTGGATTACAGCCGGCACACACCTAACCGATTAAGCCTTTAAAATATTGGATTAAGGCCAGCACAGACCTAGCATTTGATACTTTGGATATAAGGGTTAAGGGCTAGTGCACACCTAGCCGGTTGATCCTTTGGATAGGGGTTAAGGCCAGTGCCCATCTAGCCAATTGATCCTTTGGAGAGAGGGTTAAGGCCAGTGCACACATAGCCAATTGATCCTTTGGAGAGAGGGTTAAGGCCAGTGCACACTTGGCCGATTGATCCTTTGGAGGGAGGGTTACGGCCAGTGCACACCTAGCCGATTGATGCTTGGAGAGAGGGTTAAGACCAGTGCACATGTTACATGTAGCTGATTGATGCTTTGAGATAGAGGGTTAAGGCCAGCATACACCTAGCTGATTGATCCTTTGGATAGAGGGTTAAGGCCAGCGCACACCTACATGTAGCCGATTGATCCTTTGGATATAGGGTTATGGCCAGCACACACTTAGCCG